>WPIO01000037.1:1145000-1192500 GCA_009760855.2 Cristatella mucedo | reverse complement strand
GTACTACCTCACTAGTAGGGAATGTGAGCAGGTAGAAATCCATCGAGTCGTCAGCAAGCAGCTCTAGTAAAGCGCCCCATACCAGGCACCGCAAACAATACTAGATAACGGCCACCGAAGGGGACACTGATCCCTATGCATGTGCAAGAATCACACAATAGACGCGTCACGAACCGAATGCATTTCCAAAACTAGTCAAGCACCACCAACTGGTGCGATGCAATCCTACTGACGACGCTCAGCAACGCCTTTCACCACCATTCTAATGTCGAGACAAATGGACAACCATGAGCAGTGGACCAAAAAAGGCGAAAAGAAGTGACGAGTTAAAAAATAAACCGAAGCTAAAAACCCACCTGAACACGGGAGGCGCGGCATGTAGTGTGTGAGGCAATACTGTCGTGCTGCTGGCTGCTTCCATTTCGATTCAGGTCTTTATGCCTCTCAGAAGCATTTCAATGGACCCGACGACCGGGAGGTTCCAGAGGCTCGAGACCAGGGGCTCAGGACAAGGCGCAGCTGCCAGGATGGCCAGGATGCAACACCCACTGAAACTGGCTTGTTCGGGCAAGGTCAAAATTCAGCCCCTTAAAAAAGGTATAGTTCGGGCAAGGTCAAGATTCAGCCCCTAAAAAACACATACAGTTCAACTGCCTTGAACAATACCTGGCTAAGTCCCTGTTCTAGAGGCTTTATCTTAAGGGGGTCAGTCGGCCAGTAGTTGGAGTTGTGCGGCGGAGTTGTACGACGGAGTAGTGCGGCAGGTCAAACATCGATATCTGACATCGAAATGGCATCGTCGCATGTATTAAAAAGTCAGTTGCTTCGATGCACACGACTGCTCTTTCTCTATGCAACTATCGCTTGGTGGTTAGTGAGGGCAGCACGAAAAACATGCATGTACTCAACAAAAAGAGTAAGAGGGTAACAAACAAGACTTCGGCGGCAGCTCTGCTGTCTTCTCTTCAATGGCAGGCCACCAATCCCGGCAGGCTCAAGGCAGAGAGATGCCCCCTCGCACGTTGTGTCGTGCACGAAGCATCGGCTCGCTAAGCAACCGAAGGGCCACAACAGAAGCAGCGGCCCACCTCTTTGCAGTCACCGTATCGTTAGGAAAGAGCAGGCCGCACAGTGACGACGCAATATGCTTGTTGATAGAAGCGAACGACAGGCTTCGTTTCTCTTGCCGCCCTTGAGCAGCAGTAGACGACCTCTGGGCTTGCCTGAGCACAGCATCGTTCGAGTAGACGACGACACCATCTGAGCATCTAGATCACACAGTGGATGCACGGTGGAGAGCACTGCTGAGCTGGGCAGCATCTGCTGCTATTGATGCAGCAACAGGTAGCAGCAGCAACAGGCAGCAGAAGCTGCAGGAAAAGTAGGAACAGGGCTGCAACAGCAATGGCCCACAGACAAGGTTCACGAACGTGCATATGCGCATTCGTGCATGCATGGACGTGTGGTACACGTCTACGCATCTGCACGCACGCACGCATGCACGCACACACACACACAGAAGCACTCAAACACAAATGCGCAGACACACCTTCGAGCAATCTCGCACATACAACGCGTCCAGTGAGCACACACGCTCGTGCATTTGGTCGTGCAGCTAAACGTGCATACGACGACACGCACGCTGACAGCAGCGCTAGCGCCACAGACTGGTGCCGTACTCGTAGAGCTTGGCAAGGCAGAGCAACTCGTTGTAATGCTGAAGCGGCGTCTCTCCAGTGGCAAGCGGGTGCACGACGCACGACAGCAGGTGCTCTATTGGAAATTCGTCACGAAGGCGGACTGTGAGTCGAGCGCCGAGACCCGAGCCGGTGCCGCCTGCCAGGCTGTGCGTGATCACGATGCCCGAGAAGCTCTCGCACCTGGAGGAGGAGGAGGACGCACACGAATGCTGGACACGTGGTGCTGGATAGCGAGCCATCGCGCAAACAAGTCTGATGCCCGTGCGCAGATGCTGACGACAAGGCAAAGACAGGCTTACCTCTCGGCCTCCTTGCGTATAGCATCGACGGCCTGCTCGAGCAGACAGTCGCCTTCTTCTAGGCCATAGTATCCTTAAGAAAGACACGCCCAGGGTCTGGCAACAAAAGCCAGTGCGGCTCATTTTGCATGCGAATGCAGCCATCCATAGGTTGCCAAGGACGCGCCAGCGACGGCTGGTGGGGTTTCTCCTGCCTGCCAGGACCCGAGTAACACGTGCAACAAATACGCTCTCTGCTTGCCAACCAAAGCCAAAGGCGTAATAGTTGCAGCTTGGCACTATTCCTGTTAGGCTGCCCACGACAAAGGCAGCCGGGCCAGCTCTTCAACCCTGACCCGACCAAAACGGACCCAGGCTCCCCGAGCAAGCAAGCGAGCAGACGAACTCTAGTCGGTCGCATACCATCGCAGCTTACCGCAAGCGAAGTTGTTACCGCGTCCTCCTCTGCCCCGGATAACGTTCTCCTCACGCACGTACCTGAGAATGAGCGACAGACTGGCGCTTTTCACGGTAGGCACCAGCAGCAGCAGCCGCATCATAGGACGGCTGTCAGCAAAACGTGGTCAAACCTGGGCGACAATTTGCCGACGGTGCTGGCCAGAACTTTACTCTCCGTGTCCACGTGAACGGATTTCAGCTTGCCATCCGACGAGTGGAACACGTGTCTAAAGCGAAGGCATGACATTCAGCGTGCAGTGGCCAAAGATATTGCTTCCCAAAAAAAAAAACCGCATTCCCACAAAGCAATAGATACTAGAATCAGTGTGGCGCCTCGCTCTCGAGAAAGGCAAAGTGAAAGCCGGAAGCGGGCGTTTCTCGGACACCTTCAGACTGCGGCTGCATACGACGCCGCCGAATGGCGGCGATGTGCCAGTCGCTGGGACCTCCTGCGATTGGATGCGGTGATCCAATCGCTGATGGTCGTCACTGCCTGCGGCAGCGGCAGCTAAATGTAATGCAATGCATCTCAGTCTGTAACTCCACCAAGCCATAAAGACCGTGTGGGTGTTAGGCAGGAGAGTTTTGTATAGCGCACTCACAGCCCAAGCGGCTTTCGGTACGCATTCGGTAGCCAACAGAGACCAGACAGGCTGGCTAAGGCAACTCGCTCGCCAAAACGAGTCGATGCTCGGCAAAAAGGTGAGACCGGCCAATATTGGACACATATCAACGAAAACGAGAGCCGAGGGAGAAAGAGACAGAGAAGCGTGGTCGCACCGGAGGAGGGCAGGGCGGCGCACAGCTGAGAAAAGCCACACTCGCAACGCCAGAGATCGTCAGCTGACGACCAATGGGGGAAAAACAGAAAACTGAAGATGACACGCAATACACCACCAAAAGGCTGGTGAATCGGGTGGCACGTCATCACGTGTCGGCATCGATGTCGGGCAGGACGTTTTGTGGCTTCAAACGACACTCGGTGCAGACCATGTAGCCCGCTGCTGCTCTTGCGAAAGTAGCTTAATGATAATAATAATAATAACAATGGACTTGATAAAGCGCCCTCGGAGAACTCAATCTCTTTCTAGGCGCTTCACATTTGCTGCAAAGGGATCGTGGGTCTTCCAAGTCCATATATAACGGGGCTAGTCTCAACCGACGGTCGATGAATACTTGTGCCGCTCTGAACCTTCGTGTCACGGCTAGCGACTTGTAGGTGCAGGCATTGTCAATGCATTCAGGCATGCCGACAGTGGGGTGGGGTAATGGTAGCCCCCTCACGGAGCCCCCTCCCCACATCTCAACATGACGAGTCCATATCCATAACGTAGGGAAGTCTATTTGGTAGCAACTTGGAGTGCTGCAGGCCCTCCAGAGTCCAGCAGTGGCCATGACGAACACAAACGGCTCCTCCGTGGCCTAGAGCTCAAATCAGCTCAGCCGCCGAGGCAAGCTCAACAGACAGCCTTTTGCACCGGCTCCTGCCTTTATGAAGTCTGTGCCATACATTATCGCATACTGGGTTCCTAATAATAATAATTCATTTGATAAAGCGCCCTCAGAGAACTTAATCTCTCTCTAGGCGCTTAGCCGCAATAATTTCAGAACCGTGAATAGCGAATATCAGTCCCAATCAGGGCTGTTTAGCACACCTCCGCGTGTCGCCGTGGCGTCGCTAGTTTTAGTGTCCTTTAAGCTCAACCTGCTCGATCGAGGTCGTGGGTTCGAGTCCAGGAGCAGGCAATCCTTAATTGCGTGATTGAGTAGTGAGAGGGTGACAGCCGAAAATGGGACTCTTCTACCTCTGTACAAATAAGGTTGTTGAATTGGCCAACCTTGACTGGTTTTGTTTTTTTGTGGCTTCCCACCTCTTACCAAGCCTTACCCAGCAGTTGAGGTGCCTCATCCAAGGTCAAGGTGAATGTATTAGACGACCGAGGTAATGGGCTCGAGCCCCATGGCACACGTAAAGCGCCTGAATAGAGATTCGGTTCTATTAAGGCGCCACATAACTGAATTACATTTTACATATACGGTCGGTCACAACAGACGCCCCATGACTGCTTCACAGCGACTTCATACCCATTTGGGCCAGGCCTGATAAGTTGCAGACGCCGTCTCCAGCGAACCAATTCGGCCGGCGACGGGCGGCGCGAGCCGACGCTGCGGCGGCTGGGTGCGACGGCTGGATGCGACGGCTGGGTGCGACGGCTGGGTGCGACGGGCGACGCGAGCCGCACTTAGCGACGCGACGCCGCTAACGACGCGAGCCGCATTAGGGCACCGCATGCGTTAGGGCGGACGCGAGCGCGTGCCGGCCGGCCGGCTGACGCGCCGCAGGGCAGCGGCGTACCCTTTGTATGCCCGACGCTTGGCGTAATCACCAGCAGCGCCCAGGAATTCTCCGCCTATCTGATTCCCGCACTGGCCGACATAGACGAAAACGGACGACATCGCCCGGCACCCGCTAGCGGCGCGTCAGACCATTTTAAAATCCGAAGTACATCCGGTGGACGGAGCCCGCCAATGGTGCCGTTGCTCGCGCGCACGTGCTTCGCGTCCGCCAGACTCGCGATCGAGCGCTTCCGTCAGAGAGACGACGACAGAGTGAGTGAGCAGTGCAGCTGGTCGCGCAGGGGACGCTCTGAGAGTAGCGGACGGCGACCGGCTGAGACGAGGACGCTGACCGAGCGGCGCGCCGCGCGCGTTGGCCGCTCTTCCTTCTTTGTCGCGTTTTTGCAGATGGTCGTAGCGATCGGGTTCGAAGGCAGCGCTAACAAGATAGGTATCGGCATCGTACGGGACGGCGTGGTGCTGTCGAATCCTCGGCACACGTACGTGACGCCGCCCGGTCAAGGTACCGTCTGGCTCACCTACTCCCACCCACCCGGCGGGACTGCTCCGCCGCCGCCGCCGATTCCTTGGGCTCCGGGACTCGCCCGGGCAGGCCCAGTCGAGCATCCCGCTCGGTCCGGCGCTCGTTCGTCGCGACCGACAGCGGCTAGCCGGCGCAGGCTTGTTGGGACGGTGCTCTCGGGCGCGCTTCTTTGCGTCCGGTTGCCGCCGTGTCGTCGTCGGTCCGGATGTCGTTCGCGGCTGCCAGCGACAGCTGCTGCTGCTGCTGAGCGGAAGGAAAGTTGAGGGGCCCCCCCCCGAGCCGTTCAGATTTTGCCGGAACCCAGTGCCACTCGCCGCTACTCGCAGTCCCACCCACGAAGGAGACTGAGATGCTTGCCTTTCCCTCGTCCTACTCCCAGTTACCGTCTGTTCAACTGCTGTGCTTGCATTGCACAACCCTTTTTTCTACGTGCAGCGATCGTACCGGACTTGTGATAATAATAATAATAATAATAATAATGCATTTGTATAGCACCCTCAGAGAGCTGAATCTCTCTCCAGGCACTTTACAGACGCTGCACATAAAGCAATACCAAATATTCGGTGGCAACATCCGAAAGCAGCAGGCACGGGAAAGTAAGCAGGTACGTTCGCACGAAGGACGAATCACAAAGACCCGCCAAATGCTATAATACATAATGTGCGTCCTAAGCTTATTTTTAAATGTCATCATGCCTTGGACGTTGTGACGTCCGTTGACAAGTGTGTTCCAGGCTTCGAGAGCATACCAACTAAAGGCGAGGTCTCCAACGGTTTTATGGTTCGTACGAGGTATAGCTAAACGATTCGAGTCAGTGGTTCCCATCGAGATCCCATCCCTCTCAAAATTACCGGCTCCTTGCCAAGCGGCTTGTGCGGCCATGCCTGCAATGCTCGCAAGACCTCGTGCCTGAAGGCTGACTGCTCTTACTGAGATCTGCTTGCTCTGACGCTGGGTAGGCGCCTTGCTCTTAGGAAGGCGGACCCAGCAATCGCTGGCATGACCATCGTGAGAGAATCGCTTCTTCAATCCTACCGTTGTTAGGGTTTCTCCCACGAGACACAGCCAAGCATCACCAGCAGCATGTGCTTGATGTGCTCGAGACTGCCCTCAGGGAAGCCAGCGTCCATCCTCTGGAAATCGACGTCGTGTGCTATACCAAGGGGCCCGGCATGGGTGCACCTCTGGTGAGCGTCGCCGTGGTCGCTCGCACCGTGGCCCAACTATGGAACAAGCCCATAATTGCTGTCAACCACTGCGTCGGACGTATCCTTTTTTTGCTTTGTTTTGTAACACATCAGCCAGCCGTTGATGCTGGAAAGCCGCTGGCAGTGCAGTCATAGATGAGTTTGCTCTCTCTCTCTCTCTCTCTCTCTCTCTCTCTCTCTCTCTCTCTCTCTCTCTCTCTCTCTCTCTCTCTCTTGCTCTCTGTTTGTGCGATTAATAGATTTAGCAAAAGGTTCAGCCATACAGATTCACACACACACACACACACAAACGTGTGCTACGTGTTATATATATATATATATATATATATATATATATATATATATATATATATATATATATATATATATATATATACACACACGTGTTACTTAGTGTCTTTGTCTGACTGTTATGTGCTGCAGTCCGAAATCGTCACTCACAGCAAATTAGGCTCTTCTAGGTGCGTTCGTGTAATAATAATAATGCATTTAATTTAGTGCCCTCAGAGGACTCAATTTCTTTCTAGGCACTTTACATTTGCTGCAAACGAAGCACGATCGAATGGTTAGTGGTAGCATGCTCAATGACAACAAGCATAACATGGTTAGGGGTGACAAGCACAGGGTCAGTTTGCAGGTGTGTGTGTGTGTGTGTGTGTGTGTGTGTGTGTGTGTGTGTGTGTGTGTGTGTGTGTGTGTGTGTGTGTGTGTGTGTGTGTATGCTAGCATATATATTTGTGTATTGGTGGTTGCCTGTGTGTGCACGCATGTATATGTGTATGGGCTCACGTGTGTGCATGTGTGTGTGTTAGAGTATATGTGTGCGTGTGTATGTGTTAGTGCTTATGTCAGTGTAAATGTCTTATGTGCATGCAATGCACATGTTCACGTTGTTTATGCAACGACTGTACATCTGTGTGCGATTGTGTTGGGGCTGATGTTCAGGAGTAACGCTTCCTGACTTGTAACCAACAGATATCGAGATGGGCAGGCTGATCACGGGTGCACAGAACCCTACTGTTCTTTATGTCAGTGGTGGCAATACTCAGGTAAGACACCTGGCTGGCATTTTTGGAAGTGTGGTCCGGCTTTTTATCCTCTATCCTGTCTTCTGTGCAGCTTCAGTCACCGGAACAGTTAGTCTCAAATGGTTCATACTCTGTGCAAGCCCTGCAGGTGCTGGACACCTGGGATTTTTGGTTGATCCCGACCGGCACATACTCTGCTGCACCGGATCTCGAAGCCTGCTGCTCGATGGCCACGCACCCTGAGCGCGTGCCCGGCAGGCTGTAGCCGGATGGCACACTGATGGATCGAGTGAGTGAGTGAGTGAGTGTTGGGGGTGGTGGTGAAAAACGTCGACGAATTATATGAGACCACCGATAGTGACTACACTTTCGATTTCTGCAGCCTCCTGTGCTGCACTACTTAACCGCCTAGCAGATTGGTGCGAGTGCAGCAGAAGTTGCCATGGCCGTAGCACGACAGCTGTGCATGACTGCACCAGTTATCACAGCAGAGAGCTCAATCGGTCTCGTGGCATCATGGCCGCGCGAGCAGCACCGAGCCCGTCATAGCTGCTGCAGCTAACTTGGCAGCGCATGCCTCGTGCAATGTAGCCCACGCGGGCGCCTCAGACCGCCAGGACTGCCTGCTGATGGGCTTGCGTGCGAGTGTCATTAGTGCCGTCTACATGATGTGGTGAGGCTAGCATTACCTTCGTTTTAGTTTTATGTGTGTGTGTATATATATATATATATATATATATATATATATATATATATATATATATATATATATATATATATATATATATAATGATTCTCTCTGTGAACTGTTTTTTCTGAGTCATAGTATAATTACACTAACTGTCACTCGGAAGTAATGGTCACCATCTTGCCACGTTACCAGACTTTCTCATTATAAAATACATATACATATATATATATGTGTATATATACATATATATATATATATATATATATATATATATATATATATATATATATATAAAGTCATTCCCTGACCTACGATGGTTCGACATAAGAAAATTCGAGACGAGAACTCGACCCGGTCACTCAAAAAAAATTCGAAAATAGAAATGTGTGCAAGAAAACTGAAAATCTGTTGTAGATTTGATAATAGCGCAAACAGTAGGGAGGAAACGATGTCTATATAGGGAAGAACTTGTCCTAGCAGAACGTATCCATATACCATTCTCAGCTCACGAAAATTCGACTTACGACAGGGTTTCTGGTCCTTATCTATTTTATAAGTCGGAGTGTGTGTGTGTGTGTGTGTGTGTGTGTGTGTGTGTGTGTGTGTGTGTGTGTGTGTGTGTGTGTGTGTGTGTGTGTGTGTGTGTGTGTGTGTGTGTGTGTGTGTGTGTGTGTAAGCCTGACATCGTAGCCCTGCCCCTCGTTTAGCACCATTGCGATTCCTCATGCACTGCCTCACACGACTTGCCGATTACTCGTCTTGCCAGTGAGCTTGACACTTGAGCTCTCGGACGCAGGCCCCGCAGAACCGAGCTACGAGCCGTGGGTCTGCCAGTCCTGCGTCAGGCAGCTCTTTATGCCACCCTGCAAATGAGAAATGGATGCCCCTGCACGGTTTCTCTGCAACCGTACAAATGAGTTTGTCGAAGCAGCTGATATTGGTTTCCCCACCCGAACTCGGGTGGGGCTGCACCTATTGACTGCTGCCGTTCTGTCTCTAGGTAACTGGGCCACGATAGCCCAAGGGGTAAGATGCATGCTCTTCATGACCGAGGTCATGACCGAGGTCACGATTTCGAATCCTGCATCTTTTGGTCGATCCTTTATTGCCAACTGCAAGCAGTGGTGGTAGTCAATAATACTCTTCTGCTGCTATACGAATTTGGCTGTTAAATCAGCTAAGATGTATTTTTAGGTCATTGCTTACTCTTTAAATCGGTACAGGATATTCGGGGAGACCATTGACATAGCAGTCGGCAACTGTTTAGATCGATTCGCTCGCGTCCTCAAGGTGAGTTAGCACCGCTTTGCTTCTGGTCGCACCGAGGCAGAGCTCTGCAGTGCTGCCCGAGCTTCGTGGGAGGAGGCTCAGTGGTGCTGCCGCCCGCCCGCCTGCCGCCGCTGGTTGGCGCAGCTCGTGCTGTCTGTAATTTGCATTTGCATTCGATTTTTGTGGTCGCTGGATTGCTGCGATCCTCGAACGATGCATCTAGTTGAGAAGACCTCGATGGTTTATTTGCGTGCTTTGCAGCTATCCAACGACCCCAGTCCCGGTTATAACATCGAACAACTGGCCAAAAGGTACCGTGCGATTTGCCAACGTCGCAGCACTGCCGTTACCACTTTTCCGTGGCGCCTTGTGAGTGCAGCAGCTAAGCATGCGGGCGTGTCTGTTTGCTTTGTTAGTGGCCTGACTTTGACTGTTGCCTAACTTTGACTGTTCACTTTGTAAAGAGCTGACGCCGCTGGTTTGCAGGCATTTCGGTTGCAACGTTCCCCAGCTATTATTGACTTTCGAGAGAGTGTTGACTGCCAGCCGCCGTGGCTGCAACTTTTTCTCCAGTTCTCATTCTCTTTGGACTTGTAGCTCTTTCTTCAGTCAGCCTTTGCTGAGTGGCGTGAAACCGTGTTTTGGCTTGCCCAAGGCCTCGCCAGCTGGTTAGTGGTGCGCTTCAACGTCAGCTTAGTGAGGTGCACAAAAATGGATTTACATACTTCTGACATCCTGCTCTGTTGTCTAGTGAAGCTGCCGCTATGGTTGGAGGAAGTAGGGGGCTGGGTGCTCTAGACTGCCTGTGTGTGATCTGAATTGCTGCCTACGCATGGTGGGCGGCTTGACGAGAGGTACTGCGACCATTCAGCAGCGTATATTTACAGGCACGTGTGCCAAAGAATGTCAGTGTCGCTCGCTATCCGTAAAGTCAAATATCATGAATTAGGAGTGTTGATAATGTAGCCTAGTAGTAGCAGCTTGGGACCACTTCACCGCAATTTGCAAAATATTCTGCCGGAGAAGCAACGTTGTCATTTCGGGGAAATAGTGGGACTGAGTTCAGCTGTATACGACCTGCAGAGCAAAGCATCCGTCGTCTAGGGCCAAACTAGAGCGACTGCTAATATACATCGTTCTGCCTGAGAGGATACTGGCCGCCATGCAGCTCTCTACGCTGTGCTTGTCCGGTTCCTTCGATGTCGTAGGGCCTTCTTTGTGATTTGGGTAGAATTCAGCAAAAGCTCCTGCTAACGTGTTGTCTGTGCTGCTTTGTAGAGGGAAAAAGTTTCTCGAACTCCCCTACACCGTTAAAGGAATGGATATCTCTTTCTCAGGGCTTCTGTCCTTCATTGAGGTAAGTGCCGTGTGTGCCGAGGCCGTGTTGCCTCAGTAGCTCTTTGTCTGGCCTTTGTTTCACGAGCGTTAATTGTTGGCATGCTGGCCTTTTTTTACACTTTCTGCATTGGTAGCATGACCTGACTCAACTAGTGCCCAAATTGCCTTGTGAGCTTTTAGACGACATCATGATAACTTGTTATACTAGAGCCGATGGTGTCAACCATCTCTAGGCTAGATGGAATCCTGTCACCTCCTCACCCATTCTCCCTTTGCAAAGAGCAAGACTTGGTAGACTGGCTCATAGACATGTTTCAGGTGTCTACCGGAGGAGGGTTGGAGGGGTAGTGCAACAATTTGCTAATTGAGGCTTTTTCTATTGAGATGCCAATGAATTATCGATCCATGGGGTAAATTCTACTGCGAATGATAATCAATATATATATATATATATATATATATATACACTCAAACGTAAAAGTATTTGGGTGGTCCAGATTTGCTTGATTGCCGTATTTTCCTAAGCTCCCGACTCGACTGGAGCTGGTACTGTCCGTTAATTATTGAACGCCCAAGTATGAATCGCCATGATAGTTTGGCAAGTTATGGACACTATGCCCAAAATGAGCCAAAAACCTTTTAAACTCCTTTAAAAAGACTGTTTTGGCCACAACAAAGCCTCGAGAAACGACCCGTCCATCGGTTCGTGCTGGAATCATGAGGCTTCACACGAGCCGGAACTGTATAACAGAGAACCCATTGAGAATTACTTTACTAGGAAAAGCTTACCAGTCATTCCAAAGGTCGCCAAACTGTCTAGCTTAGTGAGAGCAGTAGTATCATGGCACTGTACAAGGCTGGACTCTCGTATGGTGAAATTGCTGCCACTTTATCAATTCCCGAGAGTACGGTTTCGTACAACCTATAGAATGTAGAGGAGACCAGGAGCGCTGAAAATGCTACACGATTGGGCCCTGCCTCGTGCTACCGCTAGGTGGGAAAGCACCATCCTAAAGTTGGAGGCATCGAAGAATCGTTGTGCTTCGGCAAAAGCTCGTGTTAAAAGTCTGCATGCATTGGCTGCAAAGAGAGTTAGCAGGAAACTGTCAGGAGGCGATTAGATGAGGCTGATCTGCATTCTCGAGTTGCAAAGAGAAAACCTCTTCTGTCAGCTAAGAATATGGTTAGTCGTTTTCAGTGGGCTAACGCTCAAATCCGCTGGACAACTGACGATTGGGGTGGAGTTTCTTGGAGTGACGAAAGTAAATTCACGGCTTTTTTCGAGCTGCACGTGGAAGCTTTACGTGCGTCGGCGACCCAACGGAGCGTGCTCACCCAATTTCGTGTAGCCACCCGTAAATGTGTCATGATATGGGGTGCTTCAGCAGAAATGGCATCGGAGCCCTGCACCGAATACCGGGTCGTCTGTTTAGACCTTCAAAACGTAGGAATCTCAAGTGTGATAGCAATTAGTGGATGGGATTATATTTTACAACACGACATCGATCCTAAACACACCATCACCAAAGCTAAGTATTTTTATAGCAATTTATTAGAATTCTGTTACCCTTCCGTTATGGTTATGGGCTGGCTAAGTCAGTCTCCTGACCTGAACCCAATCGAGCATTTGTGGGATGAAGTCGAGCTACGTCCATGGCAGCTGGCCGACTGTACCACGACTATCGATGCGCTTCTTGTTTACTTGCAACAAGTCTGGAGTAGTGTAATGGCCGATGTTAGCCAGCATATGATCAGCTCCATGCCTGGGCAAGTCTGGCAGTTCATTGCAATTAAGGAAAGTGCAACGTCCTATTAGCACAATAAATTAAGTATCATATGTGACAATTTTGAGAAAACCGCTTTTTGTCATTTCAACCAGCGTGCTTACTTTTGTCTAGACAAGTGTTCGATATTTACTCGACATGCCGATAAGTAGGGCGCCATCATGGCGGCTGCCCCAGTCGAAGGAAAGCACCTTACCCCCTGAGTAAAACCAAAAGCAGTGAACCGTCCTCTTATTGCAATGCAGCCTGTCGAAATTGAGTGGCTTACGAGCCCAGCCTATGTCCATGTGGGCATGTGCGGCTTCTTTCTTCCGCTGACGTTTCCTTCTTGCTAACTTGTCTTTACTTTTGATATTACGTTTCATCGTTGTTTCCTTCTTGCACTTCGACGCTTCCATCTTTCGACCCTCGATAGCCTTCAAAATGCCCCAACCTATTTACTAACTAGGTTTTGCTGATTCCTCGTCCCATTCACCACCTGGTTCGCTTCAAACTACTTTGGCTTTGTATCGCTGTACATCGGCTATGACATTGCACATTTCTAAGCTGCTTCCCGTTTTGCTTGGCTTCAAGGGTCCAGCTGCTGCTGCACTGCTGTGGGATTGCAGTGGCACTGCCGATTTCACGAATTCTGAGCCGATCTTGCTCTTATGCTCATCGTACATGACATTTTCGTTGCCATTCGGGCCGCCAACATCTCAGGCTGCGCTGGTTGCAGCACTTCTTCGTATGGCTGTGTAGCCTGTTCGATAAAAAAAATAGCGTTCCTGTGGCTCGCTTTCTTACCTTCTCAACGACGGTCTCAACGTCACTCATTGCTGAGTCACAGATGCCTGCCTGCGCCATTTAAGAAGGAACGAGAATGCCTTGCGCATCGCCTGGTGCTGCGACTGCGTTCGTGGGCCTCTCGTGGCTTTCGATCGGTCGCTTTAAAAAACAAAAACAAAAGGCAAGCATCATCGAATCGACTGGACCGGCGAGGACGCCGGTTTCGCTGCTTGTTTCAGGAACGCGCCGAGTCTCTGCTGGCCAGTGGCGAGTACGCACCGGAAGATCTCTGCTTCTCGCTTCAAGAGACGGTGTTTGCTATGCTCGTGGAGATCACCGGTACGCGTGCGACCGTGCCTGGTGCGACTGTGAGCCCGAACTCTTCGTCGGCAGCATAGGGCACGTTATGTCAGACTGGTGCTGGCGGCGCTCCGTGCGCAAGCCAAAATCGTTTTCGTTTTTACAGAACGCGCCATGGCTCACTGCGGCTCAGATGAAGTACTCATCGTCGGCGGGGTCGGATGTAAGCGGTGTCCAGCACTGCATCGCCTGCTGCCGCACGTTGGGCCTGACGACGGCACAGCGTCTCGGATGCTTGTTTGTAGCCGTGCCTCTAACTCTAGATCGCCTGCCCCTAGCCTAGCGTGCGCTAACGACCTCATTGCCGCCGTTTGATGCTTGCGGGTCTTTGCTGTTAGCATGCGTGCGTGCAGCAAGCATGCCCGGTCGGCCAGGCAGCAGCCGGAATTGCTTCGTGTGTTGCCCTTTGCCCATCAGCTACGATGGCCTTGTCCGACGACGATGCCGGCGGCTCATCGCCTAGCGCTCGTCAAAGTTGATCGTTTGCTAGAGACGATTGACTTCGTGATTTCTAGGTAACATCAGGTTGCAGCAGATGATGGAAGTCATGGCGCAGGAGCGCGGCGCCAAAGTGTACGCCACCGATGAAAGGTAGGCTATTGACGGGGTTTAACGTCGTCGGAGAGCGGTGCCTGCTTACTGCCGTATGTGCGCCTGCTTTCGTGCGCGCGCTTGCCGACAGTGGTGGTTTTTGGCATGTGCCACTTTCGCGCAAGCGAGTTGTGTCCTTCCACCTTTACCGATTCCGCACGATTGCGGCTCTGTCGACCGGTAGCTGCAGCTTCTCCAAGCCTTGCTGCGCTAGGATCGTCGTAGGTGGGCACCGCCTCTTTTTCCTGTGCATTTCTGCTGTGCTTGGGGCGATGCAGTAGATAATGGGGCATAGAAGATACTCAAGCACTTCGGAGACAGGCACGTGAGACATGTGCTGCTCGGCGATGGGCAAATGCAAGAGCCTAAGATAACGGTCAAGGTCAAATTTAACAAATATCTATGGTAATGATCGTATTCAGCTACTGACTTGGCAATAAGATGCTTGAGGTGGCCTGTGTATAATTTAGCTTGTCGATCAATAGCTCCTAAGCAGCTCAAGATTAAAAGCCACAACTTCGTTTTTGTGTGTGCTAAACGTGTCTTGACTCTTGTATGTGCATTAACTTACTTATGGCTTGCCAGTGAGAGGGGGAAGGGAAAAGATCGGCAGGGTCACGTGGCACGTCCCTGCGTGCATCTGCGAGCTAGCAGCCATGTCTGACCCCTAGGCTTCACTGCACCGGCTTTGTTCCCAAATTAGTACACGTGGCTTCGACAAAGCCGGCACGGATCGTCGATAAAGCCTGGCACCGTCTCTTAGCTTGTGTGCGTAGACACGAATCCTGGAACTCCCTCCCGACCTGCGTCAGAACATCCCCTGACCTGACCACATTTAAAAGGAACCTAAAAACACACCTATTTAGGACAGCATTTAGTGGGTCCCTGTGATTTGTCCTTGATGTGCTTATGCGTGCTGACACTGTGCATGCTGCCACTAACTACATTTGCATGCTGACCCTGTGCATGTCACCCCTAACCATATTATTCATTTCGTTTGTTTTTCAAGCATGATTTTACTTACCATTCAATTGCATTTCACTTTGCAGCAAATGTAAAGCGCCTAGAGAGAGATTAGGTTCTCTGAGGGTGCTTTATCAAGTGAATTATTATTATTATTATTATTATTAAAAACGAACGCCGAGGCTGTATCGCCCGGCCTTCACCTTCTTGTGTACTAAGCTGCTCGGGGAGCATGGCACAAATATAATGATAACTGACTTAATGATAAAGAAAAAATATAATGATAACCGACTGACGGGAAGGCTTAATCAGAAAGGGAGTCCAACGCAAACCGGCCCACAGCGGGGCTGACCGGCTAAACACTGTCCATCCCGTTCGGAACATATGAGTTTGCTCCATCTGTTTGAATAGTCCTTACGTGCTTGAGCCTACTGCCATCGAGCCTCCGGCTGTCGCTGACCAGTCGGTCGACGTGCTTTCTTTCCCAGCTAGTTAGAGGCACTGAGGAGACCTCATGCTCGTGACGCCGCTGCACGCATGCACCGGCGCTAGTTCTATTACAAGCGTACAGCAGCTAACGAAGGACGAAGCTGCTGGGCTGGGGAGCAGGCATGTCTTGCTCTGCAACCGTATTGGAACGCGACCCAAAGCTGGGATGGACCATCTCCGCTACCACACACCCCCCCCCTCGAGACCCAGCCGTCAGCCATATGACGTTTGCTTTTGCTTGTGCCGGCTCAGTCTTTCATCTGAGACCAGGCATCATTCATTATTAGGAGCTGCTTGTTTAGCAGACACAGAGCAAAGTTATTACTCTGACCTACACGGCCCGCCATGGCTCGACTCCTTCATAGCTAGCTAAGTGCTGCACCAGTTTGAGCCTCTTTGTGATCTCACACCCTCTCTAGACAGTTTCATTTTCCTGCTCTGCAGTTCGTAGACTGCACAACTCCCACATTTTCTATTCGGCGACATCTGTACCGTCGTCAATTCTGTTTGTGTATCCTTTCCAGCGGTCCTCCTCCGTGCTACTCTCGTTAGCAACTGCCCTTCTGATTCAGTTGTGCCTCCTCTCACTAATGAGATGGAGTCTGCTAGCTATCGTATGCTCGCCGAAAGCCGCGTGGACTTGAAGTGGTCTAAAGAAAACTCTCCACTACACCACAGACATTGTCTTTGTGGCTTTGTGCAGTTATGGATAGAAAGATAGGCATACATTTGTGCATACAAATGTAGCAGATTCATTCGTAGTCTTTAAGATAACGTTTGGCTCAGGTGCTCGCTCTTCATGACCCAGCTCGTGGGTTCCAGTCCATTCAGTGGTCGATTCTTTATTGACCACTGCAAGCAGTGATGATTGCCGTGAAGGCTCCTCTGCTGCTATATAAATGAGGCTGTTAGATCAGTGTATCAAAAAAAAAACTGGCACTGTGGCTAGTGCTAGAATGGGAAATTTGTAACTGCCTTTTTGCAGAGTGGTTTTACTGTTTCGCAGGCTTAGCTAGAGCAGTGGAGAGGTTTTGTCTTAGAGCTAAGCAGGTAAGCATGTAAATGGCACGAGAAGTGCATATAAGTCCAAGCTATTGTTTGTGACGTCCCATCTGGAATTATGTAACCTCTCGATGTGAAGGTCTTCCCACCGGCACTACAAGAGGCTCACAGTCGATGCAAAACTCGGCAGCTTAGCTTGTCTTTTGTGAATGTCACAGCCGTCTTCGGTCAAGGCACGCATGGGCGTTCGCTAAGTGAACGCACGAATAAACCATGACATGGGTGGGTTTCGTTGCTGGCGCATTGGTGCACGGCATCCACATTGCCCGTCTGCCCTTCCGTCCGGTTCCGTCTGCCCTTTTTCAAGTTGCCGTGTTCACGTGCCTTGCCCAAGTTCACGTGCTCCCATTGGCCACGCCTCACTGGGCCCTGCTCCTCTCTGGCCCAGGTTTTGTATCGACAATGGAGCCATGATTGCGCAGGCAGGATGCGAGATGTTCCGCAGTGGTCAGACAACTCCACTGATGGAGACTACGTGCACGCAGAGGTAAGCTGAGCTATATTCATGCAGACCACACGTGCGTGTGTTGTGTGTTCGTGTGTGCGTGTGTGTGCACGTTCAAGTGTGGCTACCGTGACCGTAGCCGGAACAGTTATGGAAAAACACGAACAGCTGTCACGCCAGCTGCCATCGACAGCTGCAATATGTGCAGTCAGCTTAGCGTAGCAGTTTCACGCCTCCTGTTACCGAAAGTGGATGCACGCCACTGAGGGGGATTGCTGAGGCCTTTCTTGTGCTGAGATTATATGCAATCGGACACAACTTGGCAGTGCCTGCAATGTTTTGCTGTGCTGACAGCACGACAACCACAGGTAAACAGTAGCAAAACCACCCTGTCTCGATGGTCTATAAGCCCTGCACTTACAGCTTTGTGAGGACTGCCCCGGTTCTAGATACTCCAAAAAGGGATTTGGCCCTGGAGAGAGAGAGAGCATGCACTCGCTGCCAAGTCCCAAAAGTGCACAACGCAGAGACAACTACGATCGCATGCTTGACTATATAATATGTCCTCTAAACCTAATTTGAACCAACAAAGAATTCACCTCTGGACGAATATCATCTGTCAACGATCCAAGAGTGATTACTCCAAGGTACCGACATCGAACTGATCCAAGAGGGTCGATAACCACCACCATTTCCCCACCAAGACCAGAGAGACACCAAACCTCCAAAACGAACTAGAGAGAGAGAGAGAGGGGGAGAGAGAGAGAGAGAGAGAGAGAGAGAGAGAGAGAGAGAGAGAGAGAGAGAGAGAGAGAGAGAGCTAGCAGTTCAGTACCATTCAGCTAGGAGCACCAGATTCCACAGAGCAGGGCACTTTTTTCCCGCTCAGCTACTGATCCACTAGGCAGTGTCCCATGCCGTCGAGTTGCAAGATCGGTTTAGCTTTGTGGGTGCATTTTGGCCCTAATATCACGGGCAGCAGTCGTGGCCGACGTTAACAACATGGCAGCATAGTAACTTATGCCTGGTGCCCAAACAGCAGACATGGCCTGCAGCTATGTACCATGGAATTGGTGCAGCGATATTTTTTTCTCTCAATCCCAGCTAATATAATCCCCATGTCACCGGGACGTAAGACTCCCTCGAGCTGTCTGCGGCATATCTGTCGTGTGCCTCGCACTGGTCGACCCTCGTCACCTGCGCTAGCGCTACGGATGTGAAGGAGGCAGCATGATTGGCTATAGAGCAGTGGTGCTGAGCATTGGTGGTGCTCCTGACCAGGAGGAGCACCTCCCTCTGCCCCCTAGGAGGACTCTCAGTGCTCTCCTCCACGATGCACCATGCCAGTTCTCGGTGTCATACTTAGAGCACGCTTCACATCACAGGACGCCGTGTGTGTCTGTGTGCTGCCTGCTGCAGAAGCTCACCGCAAACTAGCTGGCGCAGAGCTTCCAGGTTAACGGTGCTTGCCTTTCGTTTAAGGTTCCGCACTGACGAGGTGGAAGTGACGTGGAGGAAGTGAGCCGCTGCAGCAGCTGGAGGCAGCGAGCACTTTATTAGCAAAGATGCAGACAGGGCATAGAGCAGCAAGTATATACCAAAACCGGAGAGCCAGTGGAACAGCTAGCTGCATAATTGTACCGAGAGGTTACAAAAAGAAATGAAGCTAACCAGGCTGCTTTTTTTTTAACGACATCATACACCGTCAGCAAGGCACATTAATCCCTGCAGTTGCCGAAACTAGGAAGCCCGTGTCGCATAGCACCCTAGTTATGCGATGCATGTCAGTAGAGCAGCAGCAGTAGCCGACATTTTGAGAGATTGCCAAAGAAAAAGTAAGACACGGGGGGAGTTGGGATTGGTGGTGGGCCCTGCATCCGCCACTCTCGCACTTCTTCGCATCTGAGCTCCAGCGATGACTGCACAAAGGCCGAACCGACTGAATCCGGAAGTGACGCGAGCGGCCGCCCACGTCGAATGGGGCGCGACTGCAGAATAGAGACCAAGAGGGACATGCAGCGTGCTCCGAACGCTGCGCACACATGCAACATGCAGCGCCACAACGTCAGCGTGCTGTGAACGTCGCCAGCACTGTGGAATGTGCCCGAAGGAAATGCTCGCTCGCTCTGGTGAAGACCGTTTGAGCATTAGTAATTGAACGCGGCAGGCAGCCAGCCCAGGCCGCCCGCCTCATCCACTTAATGCCCAGAGCCGCCCAGCTGGTGCACAGCTGCACAGCGGCGCCTGGCTGGCGTGAGCGCACGCCAGCCAGGCGCCGCTCCAGCCGTCGCACAGGGAGCGGCCAGCGGTCGCAAGGCACTGGCCAGACGACCGGGCGGGTGTCCGGTAGTGTCGCCGTAGCCCAACGGCGAAAGTGATCGCCTCACGAAGCCTGCATCTGCTGGCCTGAGGCGATCACTTTCTGCAAATGGCTAGACAATGGTGCAGCAGTGCTTCGATTTGTCTGCCTTGCTGCCGTCGACGACATCGGTGGCCGCCGGCGTGGGCTTGGTAAGTACCGACTTCGGCGGCGGCGGCAGAGTGACCGGCGGCGGCGGTGGAGGTGCAGCCGATTCACCCAGGGCAGACATCGAGGGCGGTGACATCGGCTGCTGCTGCTGCTGCTCTGCACCTGTGCTGATGCTGCTGCCGCCGCTCTGCCGGTGGTTGCCAGTGGCCGAGATGGCAGCAGCGGCAACAGGGTAGAACGACCCGTTGTCGACGTGCAAGTTGTTGGCCGCCAAAGGCTCATGCTCGACTGTGGCAGCGGAGCTTACGACAATCGGCCTCTCGGCACCCACGACGACTTCCGAATCTAGGGTTGCCGACTCTTGCGCCTCATCGCCTTTCTCACCATCTACAGCAGCGACGTTCGGCAGATGGACTTGGTCTACTGAGTCGCGACCTTCATCTCGACCTTCACCTCCGAGCGACGACTCGACGTCCACGTCGTCCGGGCTCACCACGGCACCATCGACCTTGACAAAAAATGGAGGAAAATGTCGATGGCGAGAGCAAGACTTTGCAGCTGCTGAAGGCCTGCTTCGCACTCCACCCCACCCCCAACGGCAAGCAGGCAGGACGCTTCAGACGACATTAGCGGTGTGAATGCTAGCCCAACAACACCGAAGCTGCCAGCAACTAAAGATGATTTGCATACGAGTCGCCCACTATTCTGACGCGACAGCTGGTCATTTGTTGTGTGCAAGGAAGCCAGGTCAAAAGACATACAACCGAGGCAGCGGCGCTGAACAGCACACCCCACAGCCAACAAGGAACCGCCTGAACACTGGCCGATAAGGAGTGAGCGATAGCACTCGCAAACTACAAGCAGACGAATCGTATGTGCACAGAGAATGGCAGGGGATGGGGCCCAGCTGGTCATCATGCGAGAGAGAGAGAGAGAGAGAGAGAGAGAGAGAGAAAGAGATCACGATGTTGCAACGTATGACAGGCTGTCTAAAACTGTACGCAAAACGACAGGTCGCACAGGCAAGTCCAGTCTAATGCACCAAAGGCTCGGTTTTCCGGGAGTCAATACTTAGAGGTAGAGGTTGTGGCCACGTGTGCAACTCGGTACGAACTCGAGTTTGCCGAGGCGCTAGTTCACGCCGTTCTCGACCACAGCTGTGGTTGGGGGGAGGTGTGTGCCAGATGTACCAACCAGAGGGCCCTCGGGCCTCAATTGATTAGACCGATGTTTTGAAGCACCCAGACGGCCCATTGAGGGGCGCCTTCGCAGTGCTATTTATGCAAGCCAGCGCTCATTAATTCCCCTCGTGATTGACAGGCCTCAGATCGAGGTCGAACTTCGAAGGTCTCTTTGGCACGATCCTGGGTGACCAGTGCTGACTGCCTTCGGGACAAGCACGGAAGCTTCACTGCTGCTACAGATATCAACTCCAGCAGCTGCTATAGATATCAAATGCAGCGGCGGCGTCTGCCGGTCTCAATGAATAGCGAATGGCGAGCTAACTCAATGAATAGCGAATGGCGAGCTAACGGAGCCCGGTTTCCTACGTGTCCCGCGAGCTGTCACTTCTGAGCAGCCACGGCACGTGCGTGCGCACGAGACGAGCTTTCGTTGGACTCGCATCGAGCAGAGAACGCGTCTCGCTCGCCCGGCAGCGCCTCTCACCAGCGATGCGGGGGCGGGGCGGCCTGACAGCTTTTGCTTGGGGGGGGGGGAGCTGCCCGAAGTCGTGCGCACGGCGACACACGGCAACACCTTCACGGCGACACGAACTTTGAACCGCTGCTCTCGGCTCCGCTGAGCTTTTGCTTGCCGGGGGGGGGGCTGCTGCCCGAAGTCGTGCGCACGGCGACACCTGCTCTGCTGATCTCGCCGCTGCGCTCGAACAATCAAATCACCTTGTCAGCATGGCCGAACATGAGCGCTTCCTCTTTTGCTTCCTTCAGCGACAGCCGATGCTTGTCCCGCATGCTGTGACGTCGTATCGAAGCGCTACAATGCGCAGGCGCGTGAGCACATGAGTAAGCCGGCGCCCGGCAGCCTGAGGCCAGCCTCTCGTCCTGGGGGGGGGCCAGCTGCCGGCTACTGCCCCCCCTCCCCCCATTCCCATTGCAGCGATCGCACTGTCACTTGCACTGTCACGAGAGACGACAAGCGGATGTGTTCGAGTGCACAGGAAGCACGCCTCGTGCAGCAATCAGCCACATTCAAGCATTTGACAAGACAGCATTCGGTAAAGGAGCCAGCCGCCAGGGGGCAAGGACCTGCAGCCTCGACATCGCCACCAGCCTTAACACGACTGCCGTTCTCACTACCCTCCCCTAAGAATGATGAGCTGTGAACAACTAAATCCGGGGTTGTCCCCCCACGGCTCTAGCTGGAAAGTTATTCTTCGGCTGATCTTTATTCTACCCATTAACTTAAAATTATAAATAATGTCAATCTAACATTGTATTATATAAATACTTATTGTACGTTCATTTATTTATCAATATATATCGACAGATTTGGGTCCGATGAGATCGCCCCCCACTGGTTTGGCGGAGTGATTAAGGCGCTTGCCCTTAACAACCGAGGTCAAGGTGAATGTGTTTGCCGACCGACGTCCAAGGGCTCGAGCCCCGTGGCATTATGTGAAGCACCTGAATAGAGATTAAGTTCTCTTAGGGCGCTATGCAAATGAATATATTTTTATATTGATCGTCTAGGTGCTGCTGCAACGCCGGGAATGGATCAACAGCTCGGGCTTCAACAATGGAGGGACAGTGAGTGGAGAAAACCGCTTTCCCCCTGCATAACAAGTGAAAAGGCCAACCGCCTTGGCTAAAATGAATGGAGGTTTTTTAATGATGCCTGGAGCTCCTTCGGAGTACGGGACAAACTGCAACAGACACTACACATTCCTCCTCCTCCTCCTGAGAGCGTACTGAGGTTTAGCAGCTAGCCACCTGACTCTTTGCGAGCCTAACGAGTTTAAGTGAAACAACTGGCCGAGGCACTTGACCTGTCTAGAGGTAATTCCACAGACCAGCAGCAGCTGACTCCGTGAAAGACTTGCCCGTCCCCATCGCTAGAAAGGCAGATGGTACAGCAACGGAAGAGAAAGAGAGGGAGACAAGAGACTGCGGGAGAACAGCTGCTGTTGCTGCCTAGAGGTTCGAATCCTCGGGGGACCTGGCATAAAAAAAAAGGAAAAGTATACAAAATGAAAAGTTTAGCTCATTTATAATGAGGCCTCATTTACATGACAGCAGAAAAGCCCACAGTGGCTATCAGCCAGCGAGCAATTGGTAATATAGGGCAGCCTGCAGCAGGAGGATTCGAACCCACACCCTGGATCGTGAAGCATGTGAGCTCCTTAGCCCAAGACTCCAAGCTAAGACCCAGGGGCAGTGAGGAATCCCCCCCCCCCCCCCCCCCCCCCCCCCGCCGGCGTGCTGACAACGGCGGCTGCTGTGGCAGGTCTTTCGTGCAGCCGTACCCTCTGGTGTTGTGCGCACTGCTTCGGTGCTGCTTGAAGAAGTCCTTCTGCTGCTCGCGGTCCGTCATCAGCGCCCTCTTTATCTCCTCGATCTGCTGCTTCAGCTCGGGGTCCTCACATATGTCTGCAAGCGGGCGAGCAGAAAGGTGCACGAGCAGAGCGACGGGCACTCAGGTGGGCTGGCGCACGCAGCACGGCCAGCCAAGCAGGCGCTGCGGTCGGCCGGCCGGCCGGCTCACCGAGAACGGTCTCGCCTCGAAGCGTCTTCGTGTCGAGATCGCCGCCAAAGCGAGCCAAGATGTCGACGATCGCCATCTGTCCCCAGCAGGCGGCGGCGTGCAGCGGCGTCCAGCCATCGCTGTCCGCCGGATCGACGGCCACTCCTTTTTCCAGCAGGTACACGACGACGTTATAGTAGCCGTTGGCTGCAGCGATGTGCAGCTACAACGCCAAGAGAGCAAAGGTCGGGGGTGGTGTTGCATGGATGCAAGCACTCGCGGCTGCCGGCTGCGCATGCGCTGCCAGCAACTGGCGCAGCAGCAGCAGCTGAGGTGACGAAAGGGTGGGATGGCCCCTCCAACCCACCAGCCAGAGTCAATTTAAATAGGCACGATAGAGCGCCTCGGTGCAGTACAAGGCGGCTCCCCAAACCTCCGCAAGCATTGCCTAGAACACTATAGATACCACAGTTTCGGCAGGGAGGTAGTTTGACACATAATGCACACTGGAATCAGGCCACAAAGAAAGCAGCCAACGGAGGCCAATTAAGTAAAGTAAAAAGAACCTAGCTATTTGTCCACTATATGTTTTGCTCCCTGACCTCGCTCTACCCCATTCGGCAGCACGCCCTCGGTATAGGCAACCTCCGGCGAGCTGCCGAGTTCTCCGATTGGTGACTGTTGCAACGACGACCGGCGGCGCAGGACCAACCGAACAACGACAGCACCGCCTCTCTCGTACCTCGGCCAGCCAGGCAGGCGAACAGGCAGCTGCTGCAGTTCAGCGCCGGCAGCCAGCTCAGCTGCTGCTCCCCCCCCCGAGGCGAGCCCCTACCGGAACGACGCCATTTTTGTCCTTGGCCTCGAGGTCGCCGCCGCTCTCACAAATGGCCTGCATGTCGGAGAGCATGGACTGTGAGTGGCACATGCGCGTGCGGTCGATCAGCTCCTGAGTCACGCCCGTGTTGGCCATCTCGGTCTCCACGTACTCGAGAGTGGCCTCGTCTTCGCAAATGTCGTACGGCATGTTACCGTCGGCGTTCACAGCAAGCAGGTTGGCACCGCTGCAGGAAGTTGTAGCGCGATTCGTTTTCAACGCAAGCGACGGCAGCAAGCAACGAAATGCATCGAAGCAGACCTGAAACGACTTGAACAGCGACACCGGCGAGCAGCAAGCACGTGATAGCACCTAAGCTGCCATCAAAGCTAAGCGCCGGCTTCAGCGGCAGCTTCAGCCGGGTGGGGGTAATAGTATTGAACGAAGATGAGAGAGTCAGCTCCTTGCTCGAAGGCGAACAGCTGACTTCTGTGCACGCTAACATTAATCACATTTACATGTTGATATTAGGCATGTTGCCCTAACCATGTTTGCTTGTTGACATTGTGCATGTCACCACGTGTTAACCGTTTGATAATGCTTCCTTTACAGCTTATGTAAAGGAAGAAATGAAAGAAAGAAATTACGAAATTAGAAATTACATTAATAATTATTAAATTTAGAAAGAAATTACGCTCACTGTGAGTGCAAAATACAAATGTATTATTATTATAACCGAATCAAAAGAGATGCACCGGGCACATAGTTTACCGAAGAGCCCTCTGCTTACTGGCATGCTTGCAGCTAATAGTGTACAGCCTACAGGAAAAATTACTTATAATACTTAATATGATACTAAGCCCCACCGTGCGGTTGAATTTTTACTTAGTACGGCATCACATTCTGGGCAGCCGCACCGAGTCTGCACTAGCACTGGGCAAAGAGGCAAGAAAACCCGCCGCCGAAGCCGCTCCGGCAGCTTACGCCTGCACGAGCTGCTGACAGATGCGTATGTGTCCACACGTTGCTGCAGCGTGCAGGGGCGTCCACATCTCGCTGTCCTGCGAGTTAACGTTGGCCGCGTACTCAAGCAGCAGAACTGCCATCTCCACGCCGTCGTCGATGGCACACTAGAAGTAGGCAATGCAAAAATCAAACGACCTCGCACGCAGCACGCGAAAGCTCTACAGCGCCACCTATCTCCACTGTCGACCTACGGCTTGCCAAGCAGAAGAGCCGGAAGAAGACGAAAGGAACAAGTGGAAATACAGAGACAGGCCGAAACGAAGGCAGAAAACCTGTACTAATCATCCCGCCAGGAACAGCCAGCACCTCTTGCTTGCTGACATTGAGCATGCCGGTGTTAACATTCGATCGTGCTTCCTTTACAGAATATGTTAAATGCACAGAAAGAGGTTATTAAGTTCTCTTAGGGCCGCCGTACAAATATATTATTATCATCATCACTGCAGCCAACCGACCGGATCGGACGATAAGCCCACACAGAGCAGCAGTCTCGGTCATACAAAGGATAACTCGACCGGACCCAGCAAACGCTATGCACGAAACCGTGCTTTTTCTTAGCCTTTTTTTAAATATCGTCGCCTCAGGGGATATGCCGTGACGTCAGTCACGAGTGAGTACCGAGCTTTGGGAGTATACGAAACTAGAGGCACTAGAGTCTCCAAAAGATTTCAGGTTCGTACAACGAAGTATAGCTAAACAATTCGAGTCAGAAGAGCAGTCGGTACGATTGGGAGGTAGTCCTGATAGGTAGGCAAGAGCCAGAGAATGAATATACCTAAAAATGAGCGACAGACCCTTAAAGTAAATACTCAGCTTGATGCCATCGAAAGTCGGTGAAAAGTGGTTTAATGAGGCACAATTGTGACGCTTGACATCTGAAAAGCCTGGCAGCTGAATTTTGCCTACAATGTAAGCGCCTCATCGCACATGAAAGACCTGCGAATAGCGAGTTACAGAAGTCGAGATGAGAACGTCACACATTCATTGACTAACTAGGATGTGGCTTACCTATCTAAGCGAGCCCAATTGTTTGCAATGTTACGTAGCTGAAAGAAGTTAGACTTGACTGTGGAGCTGACATTTGACACCGAACTAAATGAGCCAGTGTAAGCACATTCGAAGATTAGTCGAATTTAATGCTAGCTCAATGAAATCGATCGTGAAGCAATAACCTTATGGCTTGAGGTCCTTCGCTGTTATATGGACCGGTGTTTACCTGGCACCATGCTATTCTTGTTGTTTATTGAACATGCTACTACTGACCATTCAATCATGCTTCATTTGTAGCAAATGTAAAGCGCCTAGAGAGAGATTTCGTTCTCTGAGGATGCTTTACCAAGTTCGTTATTATTATTATTATTACTATTACCATGTCACAAAGCGGTTCATGTGAGCCCAGAAGCACTGGATGTAGGAGAAGACGGTGAGTGAGTAATAAGGCAGCCAACGCTTTTCTTTAGAGCTGTGAGCAGCAGATGAATGTTTAGGGGGCCTAGTGAACGGGCCTTTGCTCCTCCAAACCAAACCAGAACCGCTTCACCAATTCCGGCCTCCTCAAGTTTTCGGGTTGCATCGGCACAATAAAATGGCTATTCTATTCATCTTTTGGTATAATGCCAAGTATTGCCTGTTCGCATAGCATTCCTTTGAGGAGTAGCTCTCCTTTGCTAAGCGCCCTTGTGATGAGCATCTTTGACTTGAGAAATTTGCGGAAATCCGCCGGAAATCGCCCATTCTGGAGTGCCACGCACCTCGTTGCTGCTAGTGTTGCTAGGCCCAAGCAAGAGCGGAAAGGGACCAAGGCTAGATGACCTTTCGAAGCTTGAAAATGCTGCCGGCCAGCCAGCGAGAGCAGCAGAAGTGAGTGCCGGCCAAGAGGCTCACACACGGCATGCACCGCGGTCCGCTGCGCTGCAGTCATCCCGGCGAGGCAAGCAAGGATCCCGAGGCAGCATGCACCTTGCGACATCGGCAACCACCAGCGCCTACAGGCACGAAGCAGATCGGATACCGGCGCACGCAACCGCCACGATAGCTGACCTGGTGCAGGGCGGTGAGGCCATCGTCATTGGCGACGTTGGGGTTCACGCCTCTCTCGAGCAGGCTTCGCACTGCAACAGCGACGACCGCGCACTCGGTCAGCTGTGGCTCTCGGGGGGGGGGGAGGGCAGGGGAGTGGCAGGGGAGACACAAGGAAACCGATCCTGCAGACGAGCGCGGCCACAGATGGGTGCATGCACGTCCACGTGTCGAGTTGATACTGCGTCATCACCTGACCACGGGCTCGAGACCAGTAGCAGACGATTCTTTGTTGCCAGCTAGATAGGGGGAGGGGGAGCTGTAAAGGCTCTTCGGCCAACATATAAATGGGGCTATTGAATCAGTCAGCTGACCGTTACTTTATAAAGTTGCAATAGATCGTCACCATGGAGATGGCACACAGCAAGAAATTAATAGTCCGAATTGCCACATGGCCACCACCAGCCACTAGCAAGAGTCCACTGGCAGCCAGGCCCATCTGGGAAGGCTTCATGTATATCCGCAAGACCGACAGACACAGAGTGACTGAGAAATTAAACAGAGAGTGGGGACAGGGATTTTAAAGAAACAGACTGATAAACATTACAAACAACGCGTGAAGCTGCTCGACTGCAACTGTCGACTCGAAATGCACACGCCGGTGTATCTCTCTTATCACAAATTGCGATATTCACATACCGCCCGCTGACTTAAGGATTGCTTGCATCACGATTGCATCTATACCACGTGGAATAGCCAGTCGCTGCCACCTGTCCTGCGCACCCGGGCCGACTACAGCAGCAGATGTGCAGCAGAAGGACACGACAGCCGCAAGCAGCTGGAGCAGCTGTCTCTCATGAGGAGGACTGTGCTAATCGAGAATTTTGTAACCAAGTCCCTGCCTCCCCGGCTAGCAGCAAAATAAGCAATTAGCCCGGCGCATGACTTGCTGCCTGCCAGGCCACAGGGAAATCGAGCTCTTTTCGACTTGCTGTTGCTGCTACTGCCGCTGACTACTACGACCATCAGCAGTAGGGTGTGTGGAAGGGGGAGTCCATGTCCAAAAAAGACGCAAGCCACGGGTAAAGGCACAAATAGGCTTGCACGCCAACCGGCTCAGCAGCATGCCAATGAATTGACCTGCTTCCTTTGCAGCAAATGTAAAGTTCCTGCAAAGACATGGTCCTCTTAGGGCAGGCACTACAAGATCTCTTATTATTATTATTATTATTACTGTTATTATTCATCCCTAGCTGAAATGCCTCACTAGTTTCAGCCTCTTCGTACCCTCAGATCCTGGATCTGGACTCTCTTAAGTTAGCTGTCATAAGTTAATATAAGTTATAGGTTAAGTTAATATAAAGTTAATAATAAGTCAGCTGTTTTCCTTCACCTGAAGACCGCTGGTACAAGAATTCTTTGGGCCAGCCAGTCGTAGGCTGCTGAAGTCTCTTCCACATTATTATGCAACAAGGCCTCTTCTCTCTGGCTGCCAAGCATGGTGCATCCTTTCCAACAGTCATGCACTGCTACAGCCTTCCTACTCAATTCCGAGACTGCCCCTCCTACTCAGCTATGCCTATTACTTTCTGGCTATCTGGCTACCAGTACAAGATGTCAAGGTTTAGCCAACTCATCCTTTCCTCCCTCCCTCACACTCCTGGGGGGGGGGCTCTTCCCGAGCGAGGCACGTGGGCCTTCTTTCCAGCACAAGTAAGGCGCATGGAAAAAGAGATTTAGTTCTCTTGAGCCTCAACGTAATCGCTTTTTATCATTGATAACAATAATTCATCATTATCACTTCATCGGGCTGCCCAGCCCAGTCACGCGCTCGCTCGGTCAAGCACAAGCTGCCGCGCCACGCGCGGCGCTGCAATGCCACGCACCTTCTTCCACGTCGTTCCTCGAAGCGGCATCGAGGAAAACGATGCTGTCGGCAAAGACGAGCCGCCGCGAGGAGCGACGCCCCTCGCGCGGCGGCGACGGCGGCGGCGCTGAGCCGCCGCCAGCCGCCGCGCCACCTTTCGTCGAGTTCTTCTTCATCGTGCTCTTCTCGAGCTTGTCGAGTTTCTTCTCGTATTCGGCGTACTTCTTCAGCTGCTGCAGCCGCCGCTTGCGCGCCAGCTTCAGCCGCTCGACGGTGGGCAGCTTCTCAATCTCCTGCATCTCCTCCACGAGCTCGGCGTGCTCGGCCGGCATGGTTGCCGCCGGTCGGTCGGTCGGTCGGTCTGCCTGAGCCCGCCGCTTTTGCCGCCAATCGCCGCCCTCCTTCTCACCTGCTGAGCAGCCAGCCGCTGCCGCCGAACCTTGGCGCCGAGCTCAGGCAGCTGCAGTCTCAGGTCGCAGGCTTCGCTTCCCTTTCTCCGAGCTGCCTGTCCCCCTCGGCCGCTCGACAGCTCGTTCAATTTCCGTCGGCGCTCTCGTCGTCACTTCCACTTCTCCCAGAGTACTCCGCTCGACCGGCGCAGGGGGGGGCGTTTCTCGTAGCACCTCCTCCACCACTCGGCAGCCGCCGCGCTACCTACAGGACGACGAATCGGTCGACGAGTACCGCACCGGCAGCAGCAAGGCATGTGATGGAGGCACGTGATTCAAGAGCGCTCACTCATTGGAGCAGCAGCAGCAGTGTGCGCGCACTTAGGAATGCAGACATGGGTAGAGTGTCTCTTCTTGTTTTGCTCGATCTTTCGGCAGCTTTTGATACCATCGATCACAAAGTTCTTCTAGAGCGCCTCTCATCTTGCTGCATGCATTGATGACATCCGATCATGGATGGCAGCAAATTTTCTAAAACTAAACGATGATAAAACTAACTTACTAGTTATGGGCAAACCTAGTGTTATTCAGAAATTGGAAAGGCTGACGTTCAAAATTGGCTCTGCCAGCATATCTCCAGTTGCATCAGCTCGAAATCTAGGTGTCATATTCCAAAGCGACCTCTCGTTAGACGACCACATCAGCTCCACAGTCAAATCAGCCTATTTTCAGCTTCATAACATTGCTAAAATTAGGGCTTGTTTAGATAAGGATACCACGTCCAAGTTGGTCCATGCATTCGTGACATCTCGTCTCGACTTCTGCAACTCACTGCTGACTGGCCTACCAGCATGTACGATCAGGCGATTGCAGCTGGTGCAAAACTCTGCAGCTAGGCTTGTCTGTCGTGAGCGTCGCAGTTGCCACATTACTCCACTTCTCGCCGACCTGCACTGGTTACCAGTCAAGCAACGGATTGACTTCAAGGTTTTGTCGCTCACTTTTAGGTCTCTTCATTCTATGGCTCCAGCCTATCTTTCAGATACACTAACCCATCAGGCAAAGCATCGTACCACTCGCTTTTTCGGAATCCAACAGTCTAGAAATACCTCGCACAAACCTTAAATCCTTTGGAGACCGTGCATTTAGCTCGTATGCTCCCACAGCCTGGAACTCCCTCCCGACCTGCATCAGAACATCCCCTGACCTGACCACATTTAAAAGAAACTTAAAAACATACCTATTTAGGACAGCATTTAGTGGGTCCTTGTGATTCGTCCTCGATGTGCTTATGCGTGCTGACACTGTTCATGCTGCCACTAACCACATTTGCATGCTGACCCAGTGCATGTAACCCCTAACCATGTTATTCATTTTGTTTGTTTTTCAAGCATGATTTTACTTACTATTCTATTGCGTATCACTTTGCAGCAAATGTAAAGCGCCTAGAAAGAGATTAAGTTCTCTGAGGGCGCTTTATCAAGTGCAATATTATTATTATTATTATTATTATTATTACTGGCCTACCAGCATGTGCGATCAGGCGATTGCAGCTGGTGCAAAACTCTGCAGCTAGGCTTGTCTGTCGTGAGCGTCGCAGTTGCCACATTACTCCACTTCTCGCCGACCTGCACTGGTTACCAGTCAAGCAACGGATTGACTTCAAGGTTGTGTCGCTCACTTTTAGGTCTCTTCATTCTATGGCTCCAGCCTATCTTTCAGATATACTACCCCATCAGGCAAAGCATCGTACCACTCGCTTTTCGGAATCCAACAGTCTAGAAATACCTCGTACAAACCTTAAATCCTTTGGAGACCGGGCATTTAGCTCGTATGCTCCCACAGCCTGGAACTCCCTCCCGACCTGCATCAGAACATCCCCTGACCTGACCACATTTAAAAGAAACTTAAAAACATACCTATTTAGGACAGCATTTAGTGGGTCCTTGTGATTCGTCCTCGATGTGCTTATGCGTGCTGACACTGTTCATGCTGCCACTAACCACATTTGCATGCTGACCCAGTGCATGTAACCCCTAACCATGTTATTCATTTTGTTTGTTTTTCAAGCATGATTTTACTTACTATTCTATTGCGTATCACTTTGCAGCAAATGTAAAGCGCCTAGAAAGAGATTAAGTTCTCTGAGGGCGCTTTATCAAGTGCAATATTAATATTAACCAGTGGTCAGGTCGAGGTGCCACATAGCAATGGCACGACTCGAAGCATTGCCACTCACCGCTGACACAATCTGCAACGAAAGAAACTAAAAACGCATCTATTTGTGACAGCATTTAGTCGGTCCCTGCGATTCGTCCTGTATGTGCTTATGCGTGCTGACACGGTTGCATCCTGGAGCTAACCACACTTTCATGCTGACCCTGTGCATGTCACCCCTAACCAGGTTATTCTTGTTGTTTATTGAGCATGCTACCACTATCCATTTGATCGTGCTTCATTTGCAGCAACTGTAAAGCACCTAGAAAGAGATTGAGTTCTCTAAAGGCACTGCATCAAATGCATCATCATTATCAAAAGAGCAAGGAAGGACCAAAGGGGTGGTGAGGTTTGCAGAGCTGGACTGGGCGGCTGGCAGCGGCCGGCTCGGCACCTCGCCACGAGTGCCCGGCTTTGAGACCTGCACTACAGTGAGTGAAGGTGGCTGGCATCAGAGCAGAGCAGAGAACGGGTAGCAGAGGGGAGGAACTGGCTCGGCACCGAGCAGAGAAGCGTACTAGCACTCTAGGAGAGAGTGTGTGCGCAAAGCGGCGTGTTCTATTTGCACGATCAAACAGCGACATTCCGAGCTGCTCGACACGATAGACGACTGAGTGAAACAGGCACAAGGTGGTGGACGAATACATCGAGCAGCAGCCGTCGGCAGCTGCTGCTGCCTCTGCTACAGCCACTGCCGACATTCCCACTGCCGCCGCCTCCGCCAGCAACGGCCCGCGACACACCGCTGTGGGTGGCCATGCACGTCGCTGCTTTAGCACGAGCTCAGTGTCAGTGCAACAAACACTGTCCGGGACTGGAGCTGTGTGTGCACGCTCCAGCAGATCACTTGATCGCAGCCTTCTGCTTGCTTGCAACCGCCCTCTGCCTGTCGGGTGACCGACCGCCTTCTGCCTATCGTGTCACTTCCATAAAGAGCTGTGGTCCTCCGTGGGAAGCGCTAACCAGCCAGCAGCACTTGTGCACAGTCCAGCTTAGGCCGAGTTGTGGGCGGAGCAGAGTGAAGACGTATCGATATGGCTTACCAGGACAAGGCATGTCTGGGACGTCGCAGCTTGAGCCGGCTACCAGCTACTGGCATTAGTCTGAGAGGGGTTCAGGACGACTTGCAGCAAGAGAGTCGGTGCCAAGTGGGCATCGGGCAAAAGAAGCAGGCCAAACGTGTCAAAAACTCTTCAAAAACTTTCGTCATTAGTGTCCTGGACTGGACAGCTATTAAGGCAGCGAAGGAAACCGACGTTGAGTCGTAAGGGGGGAGACGGGATCAAAATACTCTCATCTCACGGAATAAAGACTACTAAAAAGCATCCAAGATGTCAGCCAAGAATGTAGCATAGAGGTTTAGGTAGGGCAGGGTTGTAACGGAAGGGCTAGTGTGGTTAGCAGGAAAGAATGGGTGTTGATGCTGTTCAAGAATCGTGGAAGTGAGTTCCGTAGTCCGTAACCCACGGAGCAATGGCTTACTTCAACCCCTGGGTCTTAGCTAAGGAGGTAAGGTGATTGCTCAAGACCCAGGTCGTGAGTTCGAGTCCTGCAGTGGGTGATCCTTTATTTCTACTTCGAGTGGTGATAATGCCGTAAAGATTCTTCTGCTGCTATATAAATGAGGCTGTTAAATCGCTTACCAAAAATTCAATCTGAGTCAAGCGGGGAGAGGCGAGGAGAGAATGAGAGGAGCAAGAGATCAGACTGTGCAGTGCACAGCTCCACCAGTGTCGGGTGCAGTTTTTGATGCGACCTGACTGCAACCGGTCAGCAGACCGGGTGTGGACTGACAGTTACGATTCAAAACACAGGAGAGTGCCTGCTGTCGGCCAGAGTACGACTGTTGCTCTCAGTCTCTCGAAAAGCAGTCGTCATGCCAGATCCTCTCGACATGTTGGCAGCATTGGATCTACCTCTCCGAAGCTCTGCTCACCTCTCTTTTTTCTCTCCTCCAGGTCGGAGGTCAGTTGGAGATTCTACAGCAAAATCTTTGCACAACGACCTTCCTCTGCCGTGCCATCCAGCTAAGGAGTACATCCGGTACGTGCCACCATGAGTGGGGTGGCTGGCATACTCCGATGTGATGATGACAGCCGGCCATAACAAATAGCTGCTTCAATTCGGGGCTAGCCAAACTCGCATTGCCCTCGGGCAAGCTGGGCTTGCGCAGGCAGGTGGATAAGTTAGCACATCAAGGCCTCAAGAAGATCGAGACCTCAGAAGCAGCTTATGCACAGAACTGATGCACGAGAGGAAATAATGCACGTGAGGAGCTGACGAACGAAATCGAGTGCATCATCAACTTGCAAGCTATCGGTGACTCCCCAATGCCTTCTCGACGAAATCGATGTCACAAAAAATGCAAAAACTGCTCTAGCTGACCACCCGCCATCTGCCTTAACTCATGCAGCTGCTGTCCGGTGGGGGTGGTAGTAAGGAGGCATGGAACCCAAGCGATGGGAGAGCAGGCTTTGATTAACTGGGGTATCTACACAAGGGTTTGTTGGCCAGATTGGCAGTGGGCCCAGTGGGCGTGTCCTTCTTATCCCACTCACTTTCTGTAGAGCCTACCCAACTGCTCTCATGCAACAACAAAATAAAATACTAGCTGATTTAACAGCCTCTTTTCGTATAGCGACAGAAGAGCCTTGAAGGCTATCACCACCGCTTGCAGTGGCAATAAAGGATCGCCCACCACAGGATTCGAACCCACGACCTCGGGGCCGAAATCGTGAAAAGCTACCGTCTTACCCAGTGAGCCATTACGGCTCAGCATCGGCAACAGCAGCATTGGTACTACCACGGCACCAACCACTCCTTGTGAGGAGAAATTGCTGGAGCAATGCACACTACAATTACAAACAGCAGCTGCCCCTACTTGCTGGCAGCATTGCATGCAGGCTGCACACAGCTGTTGGGAAGCTGGTCAGCAGCCCTCTGCCACGCCAGGCAGTCCTGACCACAAGCTCAGCCCAGCAGACCCATGGGAGCCGAGCAGAGGTGAGGGAGGGCCAACCAACCAGCAGGTTGAATGGGGGAGGGGCGGGGTGGTGTATGAGGAAAGTAATTCTGCCAAGTCTCGACCTCAAACTCGTGCAGTACCTACACAGCCTAAAACTTCCGCTCGATTGGCCATGTGGTCAGCAGGTCGGCCCTTAGGGATACCGTTTGAAATTCAATTTTGGATTTTCGATCGATTTGGATTTCAAGCTCAATTTGATTGATGCAAGCAGCATCAGGCCTGCTGTGCTTGCCACGTCCAGCAGAGCAAGCGTCCCGGCAGAGTGCACTGGAAGAGCTTGTACTTACTTCGTCGAGCCCTGGACCCGGTCATGGGCAGAAGTCGATTGAGCAGAGCAGACACAGAGCCGGAGGATGCAAGCAAGCCAGCCAGCCAGCCAGCCAGCCAGCCAGCCAGCCAGCCAGCCAGCCAGCCAGCCAGCCAGCTAGCTAGCTACGTAGCGGCTCCCCTCCTTACTGCTCGACCACCTCAACCGAGCTACCTCTGGCTGAATCTTCCTCACCACGCCCAGCCCAGCCCCATGCGAGCAGCAGCCCGCAGCAGTAGGCTCACTGGCAGACCCCAGGCACTAAGACGCTACGTGGAGGCTACGTTGGCCGTGTGACTAAAGCAGAGGCTACTGCAGCAGCGGAGGCATACGCACCACGATGGCAGCAGCACCTCTTGGCCAAAGCGGCCAAGGCACCCGATGTAGTTACGTCTCAGAGCCGTGCATGCCGTACCGGTGCCTCTACCAAAGTCGGAAAGGAATACAGATCTGTGGGTAAGCTATGCAGGCGCACTAGGGTGATTAGAGCCACTCAGCTGATTATAACCGCTTCTTATAATGAGCACTCCCAGCACAGCAGCAGCCTTCCCCGAGCAGCCCAAGAGTGGTCTTCGCCCGCCCCTCCGGAGCAGTTGCAGCAGCATGTAAAATCAGGTGACCCAGAAGTAGGGAAGCCTAGGCAGCAACGACAGCCGACTCGGGCTGCTCTCCCTAACTCTCCCCCCTCCGAGGCAGCCGCTGCAGCATTCTCCGAACAGTTCGAGCAGCGGCTGTCAGCTTCCGCTCTCGTCGAAGGCCGTGCGAACCCAGGCAAATCGAATGCCACTGTCGAGTGCCAGTTGTCGACATGCCCGGCCAATGCAAGGAGTGAATAATGAAGATGATGACGCGAGGTGGAGAGAGAGAGAGAGAGAGAGAGGGGGGGAAGGCGAGTGAAAATAGCCGCCAGCTCGCAGCTCCCCCACGCCTGCCATCCCAAAGATGCTTGTGCAGGCGCAGGAGCTCAGCTCAGGACTTCGAGCTGCCGCACTAGAGGCACGCGGAAGAAGGGCCAGACCAAAGATCGAGTTGACCTGTGCTGATAGCAGCAGCAGCAGCCAATCGAAAGCACACGGCGGGGGTCACACTACACGGCTGCGGCAGCAGTGAATGCCGGCAGTGCAAACACATCGTGGCGGAACCACGTCGCATGTGAGGCAGAGAGTAAAAGTGAGCAGTGAGGCAGCTGCTAACCAACCAACAGCTTCGGCAGCAGCACTGGTGGCGATGGAGGCGGGCCATGGTGGCAGCGGTGAACCGAGTTGGCAGCAGCAAACGACGAGGCAAGTGGAACCCTTGATTTCTGTCCAACGACGATCTCTTTCATCCAAAAAGAAAAGTAGCCAATCTCGCTCCAGTACTCTCAGCACCGGCGGCAGCGTGGCTGCAGCCGGGTAGTCGTGGTCTTGTGGGCCGCCGGATGCCTAAATCCCCCTTCCCTCCCGATGGGCAGATGTCACATGCAGAGCCTCACGTCTGTTTTTCTGGATGACACACCTTTAAGGACTTTGCGATCGATAGTATCAAACACAGCTGAGAGATCTGGTAAAACAAGCTGAGAGTCTCTATCAAGTCTACACTCCTGAGAAGATCCTTACAATATACTCACAGCAGTGCTGACTCGGTGGTGTGACTTGCTCTGAAACCTGATGGAGAACTTGCTAGGTTAAAAGTTTAGATGTAAGAGTATAGCTGGTCCTCCAGTAGTGTCTTTGATAGGAACAGCACTCGGAAAATTGGGCAGTAGTTCCTTAAAGAGTTGTTGCTGATGTAACATCTCATTTATAGGCCTGCATGGGTACAGGGTCTAGATGACTAGCAGTCTCCTAAGACTAGATGAACTTCAATCGGAGGTCAATAGTGGCTGGCTTGAAGGTGGACAAAGGAGCTCGAGGCACTGACGGACATGAGTCAAATGGAAATCTGTTACCGTGTAGATGAACTCTGACCTCATCTGTCTTGCTGCCAGAAACCTAGAGAAAAAACCTGCTAGATCACCACGAGAATCAGTAGGTAAGTTACCGACCCGGGAGTGGTTAAGGAGGAGGCTCATGGTTGACGTCAGCATCTTTGGATTGTGCATTAGTGATTCCATTGTGTTTTTATAGAAGCTAGACTTGGCCTTAGCTAGGATGGCTTGGTACAGTCTACAAAAGTACTCGTACACCAGTCGATGGATAGTCAATACTGATCTTTCGTATGCTTTCTCGAGCTTGTGCTCAATAGTCGTAGCTAGTTTAATATCCACAGCAAGCACTGATTCAAATACCTGCTGATGTACATCAGCCATGGAGCACAACCACACCACTGTGGCATTGTAGCGCAGCATGTAATATTGCAGCTCTGGGCGGGCAAGAGTTTTGACCTCTACTAGTTTTTCTTGTTTTGAAAACTTAAGCCTACAATGCTTGATGGTGGATCACTCAAACAGGCGATCAAGTGGAAAGACATGACAGCAGGTGGTCTCAAAACGAACACGACATGGATGTCGAGGCTAGCAATGGGTCGTCACAGGTACTGAACAGCCCGAGCAATGTATTTCGATTGGCTCGTACTGTTTGTTGAGCTGAAGTGAGCCATCAGCAAGGGCAGGCAGGTTTAAGGTACAGCAGATCGCCTAAGCGCACCAACACATTCGGGTTACCAGCGCTCGAAACTGACACCGGGTGGAGGACAAGAAAACATTCGCCGGGTGTTTTTGCCAGCAGATGCTGGATTTCAACACACTAACCACGTGCCCCAAAGACTTCAGCCAGCATGCTGCTCTGGAGCCTGCTGCCGGGGCAAGTCAGCTTCAACAAAGACTTGTGCTCCCATGCACAATGGTAGAAGTTTGTAAACCTGATTATTATCTTACCACAGTCATCCTTTAGCATTTTTTTTTTAAAGTTTGTATTGCGCCCTTAGAGAACTTAATCTCTTTTCAGGCACTTCACATATGCCACGGAGCTCGAACCCACGACCTCGGGAATTAAATACATTCACCTTGACCTTGGCCACGACAAGCACCTTAACCACTGGGCCCCACCATCGATTACAATTAGGTCTTGGCAGCTGAATGGTAGACCTTGGGCTGCAGTACCCACAAGCCTGCAGCAGCTGTCCCTGCTCCTAGCACACAACACGTGGATCTCAACGGTTTCCTGTCAGGCAATAGCACGATGGCAATCTGGTGCCTGTCAGTGCCGTGCAGTGACTCACGACAGTGATTCATTTCCATTCAACTCGACCGACCTAGAAGTCTCAAGCACCAAGGGCATATCGCACAAGCCTTATCCCCCACCGCCTGTCATGGGAGACATTCAAGAAAGCATTTGTGGAAGGCCGTGCCGTACACCCACTGCCCTTAAATCCTGGCTTCCATTACTGGTTGGCTCGCATAGATAGGTGTTTCCACCAGCTCTTCAGGGAGAAAGGTGCCAACCAACAATAGATACTAGCAAGCCGTCAGACATTAAGCTAGCATGCACGCGAAAATCAGCCCGCAGCCCGACCGACACAAGATATATGAAGCTTAATTCGCACGATCCAACTTCTCCAATTAGCAAGATTATACGAAAGATTTGGACAAAGCAACATAAACACAAGAGGAAGTTAAACGATTTAGTCACACCAAAGCAGACTCGTGTACATGTGGCTTAATACTCAACAATGAAACAAAATGGGACTAATGAAAGCAGATGGCGAGACAGGCGATTACAGCCAGCTAAACTAATAACGTGCAGCCTTTATCTGCTGATGACAAGCTAACTAGATCAGCTCCCCGGCGGTTCACATGCCCTCCTTTGACCTCTCGAAGATGGGCGAAATCGGCGCAGCAGCAAAATTTCGAGCCGGGCGGCAAGAGAGCAGCCATGAACGAACAACGAGGTCAAAGCTGATGCCAGCTTGGCGAGGCTTAGGAGGGGCAGCTAAACGGCCAGATGCATCGAGGCCTACGCCCTGGCACGGATATAGCACGGGAGACCGGCAGCCACAATAACGTAAGCTGGCTGGCGATAATTGTAATCGTGTCGCGGGCTTGCGGTGACCAAGTCGGGTGGACCGCAGCACCGAGAAGCGGCGACGTCCTGCTTCCGCCTACCGCCGTGGGCAAGGTAGGCGAGACCGGAGGTGTGGTACGCTGGGAGGGTGGCTTGACAATAACTCACCCAAAAGGGTTACAGCTCAACCGGCGGCCGGCGCTAGGCTAAAACTGGCAGATGGCAGTGCGTCCGGGAAGAGCTCGCCGGCACAGACCTCAAATGGCAACTCAGCGGGGCCCTCTACCTCTGAGGTTAAGCACTGCCGACTGCCGGCACACGGCTAGGTTCCCTTGCCGCAACGGCGCTTGCACGGCACGATCGCCCGCCCGCTCCGGTTAGCATGCCAGCATTAGAAGATGCTCCCTTTAGCGATGCCCACTCAACGTGCGCTTACCCAACGGTGCAGAACGTCGACGGTGCACCGGAAAAGCGTACACGGCTGGCCGTCGGGAGTTGCTTCTCCTGGTCAGCCTCTCGTAGCGCTCGTTCTACTTGACTGGCCCCGACTGCACCTGCGGGGCGAGCCTGACGCGACTCGCTGCCAACCCACACCTAGACCAATGGTGTAGCAGTCAGCGAACCGTGAAGCAGACAGCAACGGTTCCACCCATTCCGTTGAGGCCGGCAGATCCAGCGACGCTCCGCCCAGTCCACCGGTCGGTCATCCGCAGCCGCCAGTCTGGCCTCGGTCTGCCGATGCCCCGCCCTCGACACTCGCCGGGGACTAGCGCCAGTGTGCGATCACCGAATAAAGAGAGAAGACCCGACCGACGTCGGATGCATGGATGGGCGTGCCATAAACTCGCGCCTGCACCTTCCGCCAAAAAGCTTCAGGTCGCGTCTGTCTGCGGTTCATCCCGGCGCTCTTCCTGCAACGCGTGCTTGCCCCAGCGACCGGCCCGGCGACCTCGGAAGACCGGTTGCCAACGAAAACGGAGACACACCGCATGCCTTTGCAGCAAACGCAAAGCGCCTAGGAAGAGATTGAGTTCTATGAGGGCGCTTTATCAAATGTATTATTATTATTATATGCCTCCCGAGGCCGAAAAGCCCCATCCGCCCCTCCCCGCACTGATTGGGGATTGTCTCCACCAACATGCTGCGGCCGAGACCTATGGCTGTCTGCCTGCTGACTCAGTCAATGCTTCGCAACGCCCCAAGAAATAATCCAAAAGCGTCGGTCGCGCGCGCAGAAGTATTCTCGGTGGAAATTTTTGAACGACGCGCGCCTGCGGTCTTTTGGACCCGTCTTTCCAGGAAAGGAACCTACAGAGGCTGGCCAGCTCGAACCGCCATTTCCGCGAATCCCACTCTGCCACCCAAGTCAATCGTTCGGAGAAGGTGACGTTTGATTTGTTATTAATTCTCTGGTTTGGCCCAGTGGTTAAGGTCCTCGCCCTGACCAAGGTCTGGCCGAGGTCGTGGACTCAAGCCCTGAGGCATATGTGAAGCGCCTGAATAGAGATTATGTTCTCTCAGGGTGCTATAAAATGACAAATGACTTATATTCTCTCCGCGCGACGTCTGCAGCGAATGAGCGCGGCTCGCTCTGCGAATCTGCGCTTCTCCCGTTGTACGGCGGTTGAAGAGGATGTCGCGCCTCCGCCCGCCCGGCACGCTCGGTACTCGGCTCGCTGTCTCTGCGGTTGATTCGATAGCTAGTTCGGTGGACGCGCCGCCTCAAGGCTGCTAGGTTGGTCTTGAAAAAAACTTTTTTTAAGATCTGCCTCACGCCCCATCTGCTACACTTGGCTTCCTGCGTATCAGAGGAGACAACAAAAATTTCAATTCGCACGCAGTAGAACGACAGCCGCGTCGCGACAGCCTTCCTACGCAGGAAAACGCCCCGTAAAGGACTTTCGGGTAGTCCTCTGCTTGCCGGAAATTGTGCGGCTCGCAAGGCCCACCTGACCGCGGTGTCCCATTGACTAACCTGCAGACGGATGTGTTCCGTTTGAAGTTCATCAGCTGCGATTGGCTAAAAAAGACGTCGTACCGTCGTACTTGCGTTTCGCGAGGTGAGCGGGAAGCGCGAGCGCGGTAGAGCACACTGTCGTTGTGCAGATTCTCCTAGATACATTTTCCTACGATCCGTAGCTTGGGAGGGAGGTACTTTTAAATGGACGATCCTTGAATTCATTGCCACTAAGGAATGACTTAACAGTAAATGCAGACGATTTTCAATTAAATCTCAAAGGTCGCAGGAAAAGCACAACGCCAAACAAAGCGACCGACTGCTGTACTTATCGTTGAACCGCCGTAGTCAGCCGGCAAGCGGCGCTACTGGCAATCCGAACAGGCATATCTATGTCTTTCAGAAATTTCGGTAACGATTTCCTGCCACCTTCCTTAGGCTACAAGAAGGCAAAGCCACACTCATCATCATTATATAAACACAAAAAACTCATGCTGGAGCAGGGACTGTAAACTCCTCATCGGAGATGCAATAGCGAGACCGTCGCCGAATGCGTGCTTCCACGATGTCCTCCTTCACGACCTCCCAAACTTTTGCGATTTTATTCGGAGATAGCTTTGAACGTCAAATTATCGCTTTCGCTCCCTTTCCAGAATCAGTGGCTACTTACCGAACCGACGATGTAAAGACCGCACCAATTCATCGGCTCTCTCGCTAGGCTAGAGTACCGCATGCAATGTCTGCCATTTCGGGCCGTCGACCTTCAGCAGTTTATGCTAAAAAAATAGGTAATGCCTCTCCTGAATCTCGGCAAGCGGATCCAGAGACTTTCCGAGCCGTGTCTTTAGCTGCGCTAGCTCGTGCAGCAGGAGCTCGGCGGCAGCTCGCGAGAGAGTTCTGCGTTGCCATCGAGCTGCTCAGACGACCTACGGTCGTGGCCCAAGGTCGCTAACGGCGGCGCCGCCGCCGAGAGCTCAATTTTCCGTGGTAACGGGGGGCGGGGCGGGGCATGAGGGGGAGGTTACGATTTATGGCGCGATTTGTCCAGAAAAACCCGCCCTGGCGATTGATTTCGTGACAGGCTGCAGTCTATGCGCCCGTTAGCCCCTAGTTAGTTGGCGGCGAAAGCCTGTCGCGTTAAGCCCACGGTGCCTTCGTACATCCAGCGAGGCGGTCGCCAAGACGTAGCGGATATAGCAAACGCTGCGTCCAACTGGCGGCTACAGTTTATTCGGCATTCGGCGCGGATGCTAGTAACTCGTGCGAGTAGAGTAGGTTCGCACGCAGCTTCGCGGAGCAGTCGACCAGCCCAGCCGAGACCAGGGCGCCTGGGCGGGTGTGGGGGTCGCGACCGACGCAGGGCGTCTCAAATTCCTCTTAGCATCGGTCGCATACTCGTCCTGGGCGCCCGGGACAGCCTCGTCGGTCGTCCCGCTATTATCGGCCACGCCTCTACGGCGAACCCCCAAACATGCTCGCTGGCACGTTCGAACGGCCCGTGGACAGCGGCGTGGTGGCGCCGGCGGTGCCTGCAACTGCACCATCGCTATGTCCCTAACTAGCGTTAATCGCACCACCTAGGACGGGAGTGATCACTAGGACGGACACCAGGACACGGTGGCCTCGCGAAGTCCGAGTTTCGCGTTTCTTTCAGCGCCGGAGGCTGAGGCTGTTTATTTGTAGCGCCGCAGGGCGTTGGCGGCCGCCGTGAGCTAAGGGTGGGCTGCTTTCGCTCTGCCCACGCCCGACTGATCGGTCTCTGCCTTAAATCGTTCGTGTGCATTCATCGGCGCTGTCAGTCTCTAGACCTCTCATCGGACATCTGAAAGCCCTGCCTCTCCCTCTCTCTCTCTCTCTCTCTCTCTCTCTCTCTCCTAATGTCCTCCCATCATCTCTCTCTCTGACTGTCCTGTCATCTCCCTCCTACTGTCCTCACTGTCTCTCACACACACACGCGCACACCCTCTCTCGTTTACATACTCTCCTCTTCCCTAACCTCTTGTGACGTCTTGCACGGAGGCCCTCCGACCGTTGTAGGATTAGCTTCTAGCCAATAGCTGTCGTGGGATTAGCGCCTCGCGGAAAAAAGCGGAACTTTAGTTGATTATTAATCGTCGCGACGGCCGAGCCTGGCGAGATCGTGGGCGGGGCACATCGATTAGGCTGGTTGCTGCTCCCATCGGTGAGCGCATCATCAATCGTTGCAGCTGAGCACGGTGCAAGGTTTCTTCACGGGGTCCAACTACCGCTCCCAGTAGGCCATACCTACAGGGATTAGCTGTCATTGACCTATTTTTCCTAAGTGGACAACGGGCGGTACTAACCGGCATATGCAAAGTACTTGGAAAACAGATTAAGTTCTCTAGTGTGCTGTGTAACTATCTTATTATTATTAGTATACTTCCAACTCACCATTCAATTGTGTTTTCCTTTGCAGCAGATGTAATGCGCCTAGAGAGAGATATTGAGTTCTCTGATGGCGCTTTATCGTGCATTATTATTATTATTATTATTGTATACTTCAACAAGGTGTTAGTTCAGGGCTATGAAAAAGTGATATGCATGCGTATGCATACATATCGCACGCACAGCCGCACATACACGCATATACGTAGGCACTCACAACACACAACACACATACACACATACACACACACCACACACAACACACACACACACACACACACACACACACACACACAAACACTCAAGTTCTCCCTGAGCATCCAATTCAGTCGCACTGCTACTAACTGGTATTCGACGTCCAGACAGAATTAGGCAGCAATCGCAGCGACGATACTGGTGATGCTTGTAGTGAACCTGGTATCACGGCTAGCAACTTTTAGGTGCTACCCTAACACACGCAGGTATACCGACAGTGGCAGGAACACAGTAGCGAGGGAGAGCGTTCATACCTTAACATATATCAAATCCGTATTCGTAATGTAGACAATTCTATTCGACAGCAGTAGAGGGTTACTGGCGTTCGACAGCCGCGACGACTGGTACCGAATGCTCTGAGGTCTAGCCTAGAGCCGCTAATCAGCTCAAATGCCAGTGTTGAGTCCGGGATCGCAACTGTCTGCCTATCTCGCTGCGCCGGCTTTAATGCGGCCTTGGCCATAGATTATCACGTAGTCGCGGATAATGATTACCAGTCATAATCTGGCTAGCTGGGCTGCCGTTTCAGCAGTGCATTAACTCGATGTCGGTCTATACTTTCGCAAGATTTCTTTGCATCCTTCCCTTTGAAGGTTGTTAGGGGAAGTATGCCTTTGCTCTGCAGGTCGTATAGTATAGTATGGAACTATCTTTGGACTTCGCACCAAGCAGGAAGTCTCGCTTGTCATCAACTATCGGTCATTGCTTCTCTTGCAGCAAGTTGTGACAGCACCGCCTGAGCATAGAGATGACACTCTCTCCGAGCGCTATATAAAATACATCATTATTGAAATTCTAATGCCGTACCGTCTTTGTTTTGCCAACACAATTGGCACTTCTTTTACATCCGTCCGGCGCTTCCACTTCTATGCTATTTTCTCCCAACGTCCCCCCACCCGATTCCCCAAAGCTTTTTCCTACTTTTCGCAGGGCGACACGTGTTCGCTATGTACGCTTACGGATTGCCGCCGTTGCTTTACTGCGATAAACTTAGCTACGCTACAGATACGCTTCAGCTTGAAACTCTTTGTCGAGACCGAGATGCATACTACGAAGCTAGAACCGTGGGTCAAGAACTACCGGGCATAAGCAGCCCGAGTTAAGATTACAGATGAAGACGGCAGGCCAACAAATGTGCTTCAAACCGACAGCTAGAAGCACCGTGAGCGCAGCAGGACAAGCGCTTCCCGGCGTCGATCTCAAGCCTCGGCCAGTCGTCATCGCCGTACCTGATGCGTAGCCCATTGGCACCAAAGTCTGACCTGTACTACTGGTCGGTTATTAAGCATATAGGTACCCATCAAGCAAGCTGCTGATAGGTAGGCTCAATTAGCCAATTGTCTTAGCCGATCGAAACTTAGGTGGCGACCTCATGCAAACGCTTGTCCGGATACGAATAAGCAAATTCATTTTTTTATATAAATTATTACTATTATAGACAGGGTTTAACACAGTATAAAGAGTTAACAAAATCGGCGCGTCGGGGACACCGGATGCGACGGAGTCGAGTACATTCTACTGCAGCATGGCGGACGACTTGGCGGCAAGTTCGAGTAGCCGCAGCTAGCGACGCTGCGCTGAGGCTAAATTTCCACCAAAGATAAAATTTAGCCGAGCGGGAAATTTTTCTCTTCAGTGATGCCTTGCGAGCTGCCAGCTTATCACATAGGGGATGCTTGGCGGCTTACATCGGCCGTCGGCGCAGCGTAGCTTTAGCAGTCGACGGACGTGCTCTGCCCTGCCCCGACGCCCCGGCGGGGCATCGACCGTCAGTAGTGACAGCGCTGCTATATTCAAAAAATTGTAAAACTTTCACTAACTGTCAGCGCAGACATTTGTTCTTAATGTTTTGAACCGCCCTGACTGACGCTGCATGCTGGCTTTAGGTTGATGTGGCCGAATGGGACGAGGTCAACAAGGAGCTGAGGCAGCACGGCCTTTCTGCGGTTAATATTGGTGACAGCAGCGAACGAGGTAACGCAAGACGTTCGAGCTTCGCTCATCAACCGCGAGCTGCTCCTCGGCAAGCTTAGTACATTGCTGACGCTTGTGGTAGGCGGGCGCTGGACGCAGATTTAGAGCCGACGGCTCTCGCTGGCGACTCGTTGGTCTCGCCGCCTCGATGAGCGGGGAGCGGCAACGGCCAGCATTTCCTTGCGTCTTTTATATAGGGCGAAGTCGCTTTTATATATAGCGTTGCACGCAACACGAGTTGCCGAAAGTTTTGCACCCCTCCTCGACCTGGCAGCGCCTCTCGCAGACCAACTGCAAAGCAAAGCTAGAGCTCGCAACTCTCTGCAAAGCTAGCGGGCGAATCCTATTTATCTAGGACTGTAGTGGCCGGCGGGCGTTCATGCAGAGCGCAAGCTTCTACGGTCCGTCACTGGTGCTTTAACCTTGGCGGCCCGCACACTTGCATGCCGTTGGGCCTTGAATGACTGTGGATACGGCATGACGGCGTCCGATGATTTATGTAGCACCAATGGAAATATAATCCCGATGGATGGCTGTATTTTATTCACATCCTAAAAAACTACAAGGCCCTTTAGGAAAATACGTACACGAAAAGCAAAGCAAAGCAACCATCGAAAGTTTTTAGTTTGGATTCCTCATCACGGGCTTTCTTTTTTTTTAGTAAGCTTTCGTTTCTTTGGCGTTTTATTCATTTTATTTTTCTGGCGCCTCGTTGTAGTGCCGAATCCCCAATATGTAATCATCCCCCTGACGGTAAGCCCTCATAAATTCCACCGGAAGAATGGCAGTTAAAGGCCACCGGCTTAAACTTATCCCCAGTTAAGAAGGCGCATAGTTGTTCTTACCCCGAAGTCTTCCCCAGGCAGATCTGGCCTGTGAGACGCGACCGCAGACTGGTGCTGAAGTGCAGCCTATGAAGTGCATTCAACGAGAGCCTTCGTGCCTTGTGCTATCGAAAGTGTCTCGGTGAGTTATCCCATCGCCATGAGCACCGTACAGCTTATGGACTCCTGCCGTATGACTTCCAGCACGCACGATGCGACGTGAACAAAAGACTGCCGTACTAGCTCTGCACGGCTCCATTTGCACGTTGCCAGTACTACATTGTGCTTGCAAGCTCTTCTGAAAGCATTTACTTCGATGACAGTCTCAGAGAAGCGCATCGTCTGTATGCCACATAGATCTGCTGTGGTCTTTCTGCCCTCTGCCTTTCTGTAGCAAATTCATGGATAGATGCATTTATGCGACTCACGGCAGCTGTATGCACACTTGCTGTGGCGATGACTGCAGCCTGTGCTGCATGTGGTCCCCACCCGGAATTTGCCGCCGACCGAATTCAAGGACCCTCCTAAGTATGCACACTGAGCAAGTGCATGGACACAGCAGACTTTGCATGCGTCTGAGTCTGTTAAAGTGCCTCGAGGTTTGCTTGTTTTCAGATGCAGTCCAGATTTTGGGCGGTCATGCCGGCTATACGATACGACAGAACCTGCTCGTACTAATGAAGGACTGTGACAGACGGCAAACGCTAGTGCAGGACTTGATATTGACGAATAACAGACTGAGGTAATAATAAGAAATTTGCATAGCACCTAAAAAGAGCTACATCTCTGTCTAGGCACAGGCACGTCACGTTTTTTGCTGTAAAGGAAGTGCAGCAGTTGCTTAGTGATAACACGCACAGTTTCAGGATGTGCAATCATACAAGGGCAGTTCATACGAACCCCCAAAAATGAATGTAGGACATTCCTCCCATCATTTTCCCCATGGTG
>WPIO01000037.1:975000-1140000 GCA_009760855.2 Cristatella mucedo | reverse complement strand
ATGAGCTAGTGCTGACTTATGGTAAAGCGCTAGCAAACGAGATCAGAGGGAGAGCGAAAAAAGTGTGTGCTGTGAGCAGCAAGGGCACATTTCTGTGCGATGATGGGTCCTCGGCAGCTGGGTCAGCCAGCGTCTTGGGTCATCTGCTCTTTTAGTTGGCCTCAGTCAGGCGAGTGCAGGCTCCAGTGCACTTATTGCCCTCGGTCTTCGCTGGGTCTGGAGCCCCGGGGTCCGGGCGCTTACGCTTCACGACCCATCACGTCAATGGTTCGAGTCATGCAGTAGCTAAATCTTTATTGCTCACTACAGGCCTGATATATAAAAGCAAAGGTTAGCTGAATCAGCTAACCTTTGCTTTTTACTCTCTGAGTGAGCTTTTTAGGTGCCGCCGGGTCATTGACCAACGAGGCACGTGCTTCGTCTGCATCGGCACGGCACGGCAGTGCCGATGCAGACGAAGCGATGGGAGCGCAGAGCACTGAGCAAAGAGAGCACAACCTGTCCAGTATCAGAAGAGCGGATGACATCAGTAGGCACATGTGCGGCAGAGCAAAATCATGTACAACATCAAGGACCTGGATGGCAATTGTCTATACTGTTGTCTGTGCCTGTGCTTGCACTTGCACATAATTATACACATGCATGCAAATGCATGCACATGCACACTCACACATGCACACACATGCACACACACATGCACACACATGCATGCACACACACACACACACATGCACACACACATGCACACACACACACACATACACACACATACACTTAGGCACACACAGAGACACGCACATGCGCACACACATGCACACACATGCATGCACACACACACACACACATGCACACACACATGCACACACACATACACTCAGGCACACACAGAGACACGCACATGCACACACACATACACACACATGCACACACATGCACACATGCATGCACACACGCACACACACACACACACACACACACACACACACACACACACATGCCAGACGATCGTATGGGTACTTATTAGAATTGCAGGAAGCCACTTAAGGCTAGTGGCCTTGTTGGGCGTCCTAGCTCGAGGCTCGCTGTTCTCTGGCAGAGACTTCTGCTGGAAAGGGCATGTACCAGAGTGTGTCAAGAAGATTTAAGACATATCTAGGGTACTAAAGATATGGTACGTGGACTCAGCACAGATTGGCGATCGAGCTAGCCCAAGATAACACAGAAACAGCTGAATAGCCTGCCAGACAACTTTTTTCATGCCGTGCAAAAGCCTCATGCGAAATTCATTGTTCTCATTTAAAGTACTATTTCCTGTGGCACGACCATTTAAATTATCTAGTCTAGGTAACAGTAATTCATGTGGCCAGAGTCATATCTAAGTTTGCATGTTTCAGCTAAATTATCTGACCCTGTTTCAATGCTGCATATCTCCACTGCTGCTCCCCAATTAGGGTGGGCAAAAATGGGTAGCTTTCAGCAGGACTCGACCCCCTCCGTGAGCAGGATTGGTGAGGTTCGAGTACCTTATAACCCAGCGGGGTGTAGAATTGTGCACCGTCAGTATGGTGAAGAATTTGTTTTGAGTTTTTGCAGGGGCCGTGCAGTTGTCGCAGTATCGCATAGTGGCGTCTGCCAGCTCTGTGCATTCGTGCACACTCATGCACATGAGAGCCGAGGAAGCACTGTGAAGCGCATGCTCACGTTCCGGATCGAAGCTTTTGGCTTTGATTGTCTGATTATTTTCGTTTCGATTTGCGCTGCAGTTGTGTCTGCTTCTGGTTCACACCGAAAAGCGCTCTTTTTACGATGTCGTCAACGCAATCATTACGACGTAGTCCATTGCAGCTGTGTAGCAACAGCTAGCCGAGCACGAAGCTGGCCCCCCAGCAGCCTATTGTCGATCGGGATGCATGCGACAAGCTCGACTGTATTCTACTCAATGCATGTGTCGATTTCGTTTAGGCTGCTTGACATAATCGACTCCTACGAGACAGAGTTGAACGCAATGAGGAGGCAGCTGGCCGGCATCAGGTGAGACAGCGTGAGCAATGGCTTGTGCTTATTGTCGACAGACCGATGGCTGCTTTCAGGGAGTGCTTTATACGTGCCGTTACATAAGAAGTTCTGAAATGCACTCATTAAATATGATGTATACAAAGATCGATGTGTGTGTGTGTGTGTGTGTGTGTGTGTGTGTGTGTGTGTGTGTGTGTGTGTGTGTGTGTGTGTGTGTGTGTGTGCAGTTTACTTCTGACCGCAATCCATGGCACATAGAAAGTGCAAAGCCTGATGACAAGAAAGTGCAAAGCCTGATCCTGCAAATACCATGGACGTGGTGGTTCCGAAATGGATGTGCATGCTGTCAGGGCAGCTGCCACTCTAGTGCAGCAAATGCCACTCACTCTGTTGTAAAGGAAAGTAAACAGTGATTGGGCGGAGGCAGGATTAATGCAAACTCGGTAGCTGATCATTTCCCCACCTTTCTCAGTATAGTTATCAATCGCAGCTTATACCTGTTGGCTGTGTGCACGAGTAGAGATTTGGCAACATCGATGCTGCATCACGACTCGTCAGCGGCTGAACCTAGCCTTTGGTTGCTGGGCTGCTGTACTTAATCTGCACATGGGGAGTTGTGTACCTTTGCACAGCCTATTTGTAGAGGGACGAAAGTATTTTTGCACATGCTTTAGGGACTTTGGATTGTCAATCAAGCTGTGATTGCTCAAACCCACGATCAGCTTACACACTGATGTGGTCGCCTGAAGCAGCTAGGTTATTCCGATCCCTGTGGTTAGTCAGTCCCCATCGCGTGGGTAGGCGATCAGTCGTAGGCAATCGGTTTGCCGGATTACTGGAATCTCCGCTCCTTGGCCTCCTCTACCTTTCCTGATCTTTTCTGATCATTTCCTCGGAAGCTGTGCAAAGGCAAGCCCCACTCGCCTCCGACAGCACGTCGATATTCTCAACCCTATGGTACTAAAAAATTCCACTTTCCGTGCTGCTTAGATGTGTGCACATCTGCTTGCCCCTCTCTGACTGTCGTCACTCTAGTGCTGGGCAGCAACCTGCTCTACCGGATCTAGATGTGTTCTAGGAAATTGACTCACGTTCACCGTTCAGCGCTAGTTGAGAGAGAGAGAGAGAGAGAGAGAGAGAGAGAGAGAGAGAGAGAGAGAGAGAGAGAGAGAGAGAGAGAGAGAGTAAAGTCTTCGGCCGTTTCAGCAGCAAGGATCATGCAGATGGTGATGACGAAAAGCAGCAGCCACCTCCGTCAGTGCCCAGCCAGTCGCCACCTGCTGCCGCCGGCCGCACTCAAAAGCACGAGGAGAGCGTCGGAGGGGGCAATGTGGCTGGCCTCGGAGAGCACGAGTCGTCACGCAACTTCAAGGAGCTGATCAAGGTGTGGAGGCCCTCTTTTGCAAGTCTGCGGCTGCTGCTGCTACAGTCAAGCCGATGGTGCTGCCTGTGTGCCAGTGCAGTGCTGCCTTTGACCCCCGTAGTTTGCCACTTGACCCTGCCTTGGTATTGCTGTGATTCACTAAAAATCAGCTAATCAGCTGTCCGACATCGGCTGGAACATATTCAGCCAACCGAGTGACCTTAAATCAGCACTGTTCTTCTGTTCTGCATACAGCAAAAAAGACGTGTCTGTGGTTGCACACCTGATAGAACGACAGTTGTATTTGTTGCTTATTTGTAGCTCGATTGTTGCATGCCACAGTTTTGTGCTGTGGGCTGCGCGACTGCAGGGCTTGAGCGCAATCCGCTGTCGTGGTGTGACCACTCGTGCGGCCTCCACTCGATTGGCTGTTCACGTGATCATGGGAAGTAGAGTCTAGAGATTCTTGTACCAGCTACTATTCCATTCATTTTTACTCGAGTTTATCGTAATGTTTGTCGAACTGGGAGAGTCCGTAAGGCACTTGCCTCCAATCTCAAAGATTAACACTTGGTCAACATCCAAGTGGCACAGCTTGATGCATACCTTCCTGGTAATGTCGACAATATGTTTTTGGTATGATTAGCAAGATGCAAATCTGACAGATGTCTCAGGCACACACACACTCGCACGCACACACACACTTGCACACACACACACTTGCACGCACACACACTCGCACACACACACACTCGCACACACACACACTCGCACGCACACACACTCGCACGCACACACACTCGCACGCACACACACTCGCACACACACACACTCGCACACACACACACTCGCACACACACACACACACACACACACACACACACACACTATACATGGTTAATAGGGCACCTATTTTAGGAGCTTTCATGTACGCCCCACGATTCCTCTGGTTTTGCCCATGGCGCATGCAATTTGGGCTCGATGGCTGAGATTTCTTAGTCCTGGGTGCAGCGCGATGTTGTCTTTCTTAGGCTTTGTCTACACTGCAAACAGCTGGACCCAAGACACCCATGAACTTGTCTCGAGCACAAACTAGTGTCGAACCAGCCGTGTCTACTCTGTATAACCGTTCGGAGTCGAGACTACCATCGTTATCGTGCTGTAGCTGGTACATTTGCTTTCACTTTTGGCAACAAGACAGATCTTGGAGGTGTGGAGGTTGTAGAGTTTTGTGTGTGGTGGCAAATGGAAATAGAGCAGAGTCTATTTTCTATCTATGGACATGTCACTTCTGCCGACTACACATTGCTTATATACCAGTCATCAAACATTTATTTGTCATCTGTCAAGCATTTCTGTATTCTCAACTATTACAGTCCCACAAACTGGTCTGCCCAAGCAACAACACAGTCTATGAAGGTGGCATCCATGATGCGTTTTTGGGTCTGCTCCTGATTGGTGGACTGTTTCCGAAGTCTCTACCGCTATGTCAAAAGTTTTCATCTCTGCTCAGAAGTCTCCAGTGTAATTTACCACCATGAAATAGATCGCCCGGCTAATTCCTCGAACCCGGCCTGCATAACTCAGATCTTTCCTGTCAGCCACCAGTCCTTGCTCCTTACCATTCGATGCTGATCGACACAGACTCAAGTTCTCGAGTGACCCCGAACGATTGCGAATGTAGACAAGAGCTTTACGATTGTCGGACTCGGCTGTACTTTTGTTGTCTGTATCAGGGTTGGGTCATACAGCTGTCAATCTTCAATGCTGGGAATCTGGTGTCTTGCCGTTCTGAGGCCTGCCGGAAGGTGTGCTTGCTTATGATACCATGACTTTGGCCTGCTGCATAATGGATACATCTGTTGGTGAGAGGCACCTCTGCAGCCGTGATTGGAGCCGAGACTCTGATGATGGGGCTCGGATGGCGATGCATGAAGTGGTGGTATCACTTGCTTGGCGACCTCGGCTTGCAAGTATGCGTGACGAGGCAGGTGGGGGAGGAGGAGGAAGGACAAATGGTGAATGAAGTTTTGCCCCTGACGAGGCTGCAGCGTGGGTCCAATTTAGTCAGGTTGCAGCACAGGGTCGGTCCATGCCGGCGATGGAGTGGTTGGCTCATTGCTTTTAGTTTCTCTGGGTGCTGGGTATTAGCCTTGGAATAATGTACCTGCAGTTTGTTACCCAGGTTCTTGGCTTTGAGTCCTGCAGCTGGCCATTCCTTTATTGCCCACTTCAAGTGGTGGTGATAGCCTTTAACTGCCTTCTTAACACGACCCTATCTCAGTGGGATGCTCCAAAGTATTGATGTGAACGTACAAAGGTCATCTGAGGAACCTCTAAAGTACGGGAGCAGCACCGACAGTGCTTGGTCTGCTTGGTCTCCCTTTTTTCACAATTTATCCTCTCCCTCTAGCCGATGTGATTGCCAAGCACAATCTAGTCTTTCACTTCTATGCAGATGACACTCAGATGTACCTTTGCGTTGATCTCTCCCAGCTCTCCAGCACGTCGAATGCTCTAAACTTCCTTGCTGCATGCATGTATTTCTGACATCCTCACATGGATGGCAGTAAACTTTCTCAAATTGAACGGCAATAAAATCAAATTACCAGTTATCGGAAAACCGTGTGACTCATAAATTGGAAACCTTAACCCACAAAATCGGCTCTGCCAGCACATGTCTTGTTTCATCTGCACACAATCTAGGTGTCCTGTTCCAAAGTGACCTTTCACTAGATGACCACATCAGCTCCACAGTAAAGTCTGCCTACTTTGTGCAGCTACATAAAAACATTGCTACAATTGGTGCTTGGTTAGACAGGGATTCTACATCTAAATTGGTCCATGCACTGGTGGCATCCAGTCTTGACTTCTGTAGTTCTGGTCTACCGGCCTGTGCAATCAGGCGCTTACAGCTGGTGCAAAACTCTGCAGCCAAGCTCATCTGTCGTGAGCCATGCAACTGCGGCACCACACCACTTCTCGCCGACCTTCACCGGCTCCCAGTCCAGCAGTGCACCGACTTCAAGGTTCTGTCGCTCTTATTTAAGGTATCCTCATTCTCTGGCTCCAGCCTACCCATCAGAACTACTCCACCACCAAACAAGGCATCATACCACGTGCTTTTATGATTCAAATCGTTTAGCTATACCTCGTACGAACCTCCAATTCTTCGGAGACTGCTTTTAGTTGGTAAGCTCCTAAAGCCTGGAACTCACTCCTGACTGATGTCACGACATTCCCCGACTTGACATTTTAAAGAAACTTGAAACACACCTGTTCATCTCAGCATTTTAGGCGATCTTGGCGTTTCGTCCTTTGTGTGATTATGCGTCCTTGCACTGCGCATGTTCTCATTAACCATATTTTACGCGTTGACCCATGCATATTAGGTAGGAATTGTGCATGTTATCATGAATCATTTGTTCATGTTTCCTTTACTTTCCTTTACATTTTTCTGTTATTTATATAGGGCCCAGAAAGAGACTGAGTTTTCTGAGGGCGCTATACTAATGTATTATCATTATTATTACTCCTCACGCCTGGAGTTATGGCACCGGCCAATGTAGTGACACCGAGGGCGCTAGCCAGTTGACCCCTCCAGAGTTCATCCTTTCAGGATGCCTGCAGGACACAATGCATGCCTTGTGCAGCGCCAGTTGAATCGCTGACTCTTTTCCAGGTTCCTAGTCGGCAGCTGCTTAGGTCATTGAGTACGTGAGTCGTGTTCAATTTGCCCGAGCTCGCAAGTTGCCTGCTTGGTTGCCACCATTGCCTGCTGCTGCCAGAATGCTCAGATGCTCACGTCGCTTGCACACCTGGAGAGCCACGGTGCCCACCTTTGGCTCGATGGGTGGCGACTGTTGGCCGAGCACCAGTGCCACCCGAACACTCGCGTAGCCACCAAGCTGTCTTTTCCGGTTGCCAGTTGCCATGTCTTTGGTTCCACATTTTAAGTCGGCATGCGTTCGCTTGCTCTGCGGCAGCTCGGTTCCTCACCTGTCAACGAACGTGTCACCGCCAGTTCATAGCTGCGGCGACACACTCACAAGAACAGCAGAAAGTTTGGAAGCCTTGGAAATTTGGCAACTGGTCCTCAACTTAGCCAGCACGGTGCTCGGTACTAATGGAGCTTGCTGCCACGTCATGAGAAGTTACCCATTATCACGTTATCATTTAGCACGAGTCACCATGTGCACTTGTGCTTGTGGGCTTGCCGGCCTGCACTTCCGAGTGTATGCACGTATGCGTGCGTGCGTATTCTCACGGCCTCTGCCTCGTGTGCGGTTGCATTGAGACTGTCCCGTGTGGTCCTTTGTTCAGCAGAGGCATTGTTTTATCTTCAAGTCCGTCAGCTGCCAGCTGTTAGCAAAAGATGTCTCTCCAGCAGCTACATTTTCTGCTTGAGTTGTGTGGCATTTATCTTATCCACTGCCCACGCGACCAGCAGCAGCCAGCTCACTCGACACGTGACCGGATGGCCAGAGCTTATGTGTGCTGACGCCTGAGCTCGACCGCGTGCTGTCACTATTGCAGTCGTACGACCGCGACCTCAGAGCAGCACACAAAACCATAAAATCCTTGGAGGAAGCCAACGACCTGCTCAATATCGAGCTGCAGTCTAGGTACAGCGCTGCTGACCGCCTCCCCCGTGACCACCGGGAGGTTGCTGCAGCCACGGTGACCCGTGCTGGTGCTGCTGCTGGCTTTTCTGGCTCTCTAGCTTCTAGCACTTGCATGCTGCTGCTGCTGCTGCATCTGATGCTGGAGTGTCTCTGCTCCTGCTGCTGCCTGCTGAATGCTGTGTAGCTGTGCCACGCTGCTATTGCAGCCCACATCGAGTCCGCCGCCATGATCTTCTCGCTGCCCCCCTCCCCCTGATGCTCGCCTGCCCAGGCTGTTGAGTCGCTGATAATAAACGACGATAATAAATAGATACTGGCTTATTTACCAGCCTCATTTGTATATCGGCAGAAGAGCCTTAACGGTCATCACCAACCGCTTGCAGTTGGCAATAAAGGATCGCCCGCTGCAGGATTCGAACCCACGATCTCGGTCGCAAAGATCGAGCGCACCATACTTCCTGGGGGCTATCACAGCCCCCCTAGCAGCATTGCTTGCCTCTTCGGCTTATGCCCTCCCTCGTGTCACAAGGGCTCAATGGCACTCGGTGTGGTTCTGTGCTCCTGTCTCACTGACTGCCACAGATGACAGGCAGGGCAGCACGAGTGCTTGGCCACGTGCCACGTCGGAGTAGCGTACTGCTCGCTCTTCTGCCGAAGTGCCGACTTGGGGTGATGGCCTAGCCGTAGTAGTAGTAGTAGTAGTAGTAGTAGTAATAGTAGCAGTAGTAGTAGTAGTGGCAGTGGCCGCGGCAGCAGCAGCAGTAGTGCGTGCCATCTCTGCTGACCTGCATTTTTACCCTACAGTCACCGTGTCAGGTAGCTCACCGGCACGAATTCTAGCGGCTTTTCTGCACCGATCGAGGAGCCGCAGAAACATGTTGCTGGCTGGCTGGACGGCTGCACGCGCAGCACTCCCGAGTCCCAATGGCAGCCTTCAATGGTGGCCCGTTTTTCCGTTGATACAGGCCAAGCTTGCAGGACTACAGTGCTTCTAAGCTGCACGTCAAGCGGCTGCAGCGCGTTCTGCGTGAGCACGGCATCAAGTAAGCAGCTCGTTCCAGCATACAGGGGCCCTAGCGTGGGGCCGGTCTGCCCGTCTCGATGGCAGCAGCGCAGACAGGTCGAGCCCCGTGTAGCGAGGAGGAGGAGGAGGAGGAGGAGGAGGAGGAGGAGGAGGAGGAGGAGGAGGAGGAGGAGGAGGAGGAGGAGGAGGAGGAGGAGGAGGAGGAGGAGGAAGAGGAGGAGGAGGAGGAGGAGAAGAGGAGGGAGGAGGAGGAGGAGGAGGAGGAGGAGGAGGAGGAGGACGAGGAGGAGGAGGAGGAGGAGGAGGAGGAGGAGGAGGAGGAGGAGGAGGAGGAGGAGGAGGAGGAACCTCTCCCACAATTACCCTCGAGCTTGCCTGTCTAAGCAGGCAGCATACCGGGTGGGGAGTTGGTAGCCTTTTCTGGAAGCCTCCGTCTCGACTTGGCATGCGACCCAGCGGTTCAAGTTTTAGCCATTCTTGCTGCTCGTGTCAAATTGCCTGCAGGGTGACTGCCTCGGGCGAGGCTGCAGCGAGTGCTGCTGCAGAGAAATTCAGCACCAAGGTTGAGGACATCGAGTACATGCCGCTTGGACCGTGCAGAAAGCACCTGCAGGTAAGGACAGAGTGAGCTCGTCGCTCGGAGTATTGCTCCGCTCGCCCCCTCCTAACTGCCGACGTCTAGGTTTGCTCCAGATAGACGCCTGCGTGAGCGCCCGGCTTGCATGTCTTATGCAAGTGACTGTGAATTGCTTGTACATCCTTAGCCCTACACATTATGCCCTTAGTATTAGCGTTGCGCTGTTGCATAAAGGAGCGCTGTTTGCTACGAAAAGGGGGAGGCCGCAAGTGGCAATGGGCGCGAGGGCATGGCACTTGCATTAAAGAGGCACTGTCAGTGATGGCAGGCCTGTTGACCACCGACTTTGCCTATGCATTACATTGGGCATTATTGGCAGGTTGAGAGTGCACACACGCACACGGCTTGGTTGAGAGTGCATACACGTCTAGCTGTCCGGTTTTAAAGGGCAGGTCCGGGAGTTGCGCAAAGCAAACGTACTGGCAAAAGCTTGTTGAACCCGTTGATGTGTGCTCGCACGAAAAGCATTGCCAATGTAACTGAAATATGACTGATATACAGTAGCTATACCAAAACTACACCAAGCCAGAAAGACTAAGTGGGTGTTATGCTCGAGAATTTTCTGTAATGCACTCAAAGCCTGAGTGGGTTACCGGTGCCTATCGTAGCTAGTAACATGTGGCAACAACCCCATCCTAGATAGCCGAGCCTATTGCTGTTCGTCTGGGCAGCAGGAGCCTCCTTTTGCAGTTGTTTACTGGTTTTTTTCTTAAGCCAACATCGGCGCAGAGTCGGTATGGGTCTGAGCCACGTGATGCTCGCACCGTCGCTTGGCAGGTTTCGTCCACTGGCCTTCTGCTGAGGCTGAGCCGGCGGCAGCTGTTCACTCATGCTCGTTTGCCTTTCTTTCGTTTGCTGTCTCTTCTGCTTGCACCGGCTTACAGCCTGTGGCCAGCTGTTTCAGTTAGTGACGATCAAGGTGGAGCAATGAGTTCGGCTGGTGGTGCCAAACTGCTTAAAGGTTTCGCCTGTAATGGGCATGGACACGGCTTGTCAGAGGCAGGGCAGCAACTGAGCTGTGGTCGACTGGATGAATACTCATTGGTCAGTTCCTGCCAGCAAAGACTGGATGTGCTCGTGCAGAAGATGGACAGACAGCATTTTCAAATGCAAAGTAGTCAGGGTGACTCCATATTCAATGAAGCAGATTATGCATGATGCATTACTGTTGCACTAGCAACTAAGTCCTCGTAAGTGGTCACGTTTATAGAGGCTGAGAGTCATCCTGAATGTAGAGTGCATTCAGTTTCTCACATCCACTTTGCCTCTGCTGTGCCTCCTGAATGATCAACAGTGCTTTTACCGAGCTAAGTTGCCTGCTTACTCAGCCATTGCTAACGTGCACAGCAGCATGCCTCAGTGAGATGTATATCCTTTGTCGTGCCTCAGAGATCGACCTTCACCGAGAGCCACCGTCTCCAGGCAGCAATACGGCAGCCCTGCAAGCTTGCTTGCAGGGCTTCGTGGCAGCAGCTGAATGCACCCGGCTTGTGTGCCTGCTTTTGTCGGCTGTGCAAGTATGGCCACGCTGGTCACGCTGTGTTGCAGCTGACGTGTGACTTACTTAATTTGGACGACGTAGCGGAATTGGAGGACAAGTTAAGGGGTACTACCAAGATGGCCACAGAGTTTCCGAAATTGGAAAGAGTAAGCATGGCAGTCGGCAGCAGCAGCAGCATCTGTGGCAATGGCAGCCACTTCTGAGCCGTGATGGCACACTAGGTAAGGCGGTTGCTTTCACGACCTCGGTCCCGAGGTCGTGGCTTCGATTCCTGTGGTGGGCGATTCTTTATCGCCACTGCAAGCGGTGGTGATAGCCGTAAAGGCTCTTCTGTCGCTATACAAAAAGAGGCTGTTTAATCAGCTAGGATTTTTTTACCAGACAGCAGCCCTAGTAACAGTGCTACGTCCCTGACATGCATCAGCTGTCTTCAATGCCAGGCATCAGCAGCAGTAGCACTGGTGACCTCTGCCTCAATGCAAAAAGCAGCAAGAAGCAAGCTTGCAGCATCAGCTTGCAGCATCAGCTTGCAGCATCAGCTTGCAGCATCAGCTGGCGGCAGCAGCTGGCAGCGGCTGGCAGCTGGCAGCGGCTGGCAGCTGGCAGCGGCTGGCAGCGGCAGCGGCTGGCAGCGGCAGCGGCTGGCAGCGGCAGCGGCTGGCAGCGGCAGCGGCTGGCAGCGGCAGCGGCTGGCAGCGGCAGCGGCGGCAGCGGCTGGCAGCGGCAGCGGCTGGCAGCGGCAGCGGCTGGCAGCGGCAGCGGCAGCGGCTGGCAGCTGGCAGCGGCTGGCAGCGGCGGCTGGCAGCGGCTGGCAGCGGCTGGCAGCGGCTGGCAGCGGCAGCGGCTGGCAGCGGCAGCGGCTGGCAGCGGCAGCGGCTGGCAGCGGCAGCGGCTGGCAGCCGCAGCAGCTGGCAGCCGCAACAGCTGGCAGCCACAACAGCTGGCAGCCACAACAGCTGGCAGCCACAACAGTTGGCAGCAGCAGCAGGAGCAGCTGGAAGCCAGCTGGACGGCCAGCAGTAACTTTAGCAGGCAATCTGTCGCCCACAGGAAGTCTTGGCCTATGCATTGCATTTGGATAGACACCTACCATGCTCCAGCATGCCAGATGTCCATGCACGACTCTTTAGTGAGCAGTAGATTTGTATGGAGGCATGCAACATGCTCGACTTCCCCCGAATTAAGCCTCCAGTAGCTAAGCACACGATATTCTTTTCTATTCTGTACAAACTGTAGTCAAGCATTACTATTTATTGTCCTTTAGCAGCTTGATAGACCAAGCAAACAATACCCTTGCTGCTTCCTGTTTTTCTTGACGATGTATGACGATATATATCTATATATGCTGAAAATAGTTCTCAAGTTGTTTATCTGTGACTCTAACTGACGAAATTGCACGATTTGTTCCCTTTGCAGTAAATGTAAAGCGCCTAGAAAGAGATTGAGTTCTCTGAGGGCGCTTTATGAAGTGCATTATTATTATTATTATTATTATTTGCGGGCTAACTGGCAGCTTTGTAGAATTGCTTCATAAGCCGACAAATTATAGCTAGAGATGACGAGAAATGAACTGTGAAACACTTCTTTTTAGTATGATTCACTGGTCCAATAGCTTCAGTTAATGCTAGATGTATTGCCGGCAGTCTGGCTGTATCCATAAATTTAGCAGCCTTTCGAAAAGTTCGCCTTTTGTTTTCTGGCAGTGCTCCATGTGCAGAAATGTGGTGCCAAATATATGAATGCAGCAGCAAAAGCTCTGCCTACCCATCTACTCCCAGATTCCAGAGAAACAATAGTCAGTGCATTATTTTTGCCCATAAATGTAAAAAAAATAGAATTCATTTGTGTAGCGCCCTAAGGAAACTAAATCTTTATTCAGGCACTTTGCATATGCCACGGGACTCGAGCCCACGACCTCGGCCATACCTTGGTCGGGGCGAGCACCTTAAGGGGGTAGCCTACGAAAATTGGGTAAAAAATCAAGTAATTTTTTAAGTGGTCTTTTAAAAGGTAAATATCTCAGGAATGCAATCCCAAATTTTGACGATCGACACATAACTGGAAAATTTAAAAAAATCAAAGACCCAGATGTTGTCTAACCGGAAATATACCGGAAGTGAGTAACTGGCGTTCTTTGTTATGATTTTCGCTCTGAATTCTGCATGATTTGCTTAACCAGACCGATAAATACGCCAAATTGTAACTTTTTCGCTATAAAAATGTAGTAAATAATGGTCATGCATCATTAATCTATCTGTACAAGTAAATTGTGTGAGGGGCACCTGCAAGGTCCGATAACAGTTGTAACAAGTTTGACCGCGTGGCTATAAGCAAGCTGCCTAGCTACGCGGCATTCCCTGGTGGTAACATCACGGCCAAAGCCTATTAATACAATGAATTCCTTGACTGTACTGTTTCCATCACAGCTTCTAACATATTTGTATTATGACTGAACCGGAAGTAATAAAGGCGGGTCCCCCAGACGACTGTAAAGCTATAGCATAATCGCGGGCAGGGAAAGCTGCAAACAGCTGTTGCTATTGAGGTTGACCTCTGAGCCGGATGCATACAGCCAATCCAATATCCACTTTCGACCCCATGCATCTGCCGCCATTTTATCTAACAGCCACGTGCTGGACGTTCTCCCACAAGCTTCCAAGATGAGTGGTTCAATGCGACGCTCGCGTCGTTCTTCAACTATTGGGCAGTGCACGGCTGGTGCTGTGAGTGCAGGCCGTGGTGCAACTCGAGTTAATGAAGGAGTTTTGGTGAGTAATGTAGGGGAATCGAGTGGCCCTCGGAAACGTGGACAATATCGGGAACTGCCGGTTAGACCCGCTGGTGGTGTCGCCACGCCCACACCCAAAAAACGACGGGTAGTGAAGAGAAAGAAGAGAACGAGGGTGATAATTTCCTGTTTGGAAATCGTATTTTCGATGTTCCCCCTGCTGGGCCAAACCAGCTTGGTGCGAGATCCCTTAAGCAACCGATAGACCGCAGCGTTCGTAGCGTCGTTCAGGGCGAGCGCGCATTGAAATTGAAACTTTTACCTAAGCTCTCTGCCTAGCAGTAAGACTGATCCACAATCACCGGTGATTAGGCAAGTGGAGGAGGAGGAGGAGAAGAGGCCCTTTGCTGCTTTCCTCCTTCGGATGCCGGTGCCCCAAGACTGCACGTGATTCGTTCCGTTCTTTGTAATGGTTTGTTTGATTTGCCTCTTTCTGGTGATGGTTGCTGGAAGTAAAATGCTGGCAGATGATCGAGCCACCAGTCTGAGTCTCTGACATCGTTTTCCCGCTGCCCTTATTCACTTTATACTCACTTTTCTTACTCGATCGCTGGAGTGCTATGCGCTGCATGAGTGCCATAGTGCCTGGGCACTTGGTCTCGGCCGAGGCTCAGCCCTGCCAGTGCAGCTCGTCGTTGCAAGCTAGCACAAATAAGGATTAACCGACGTGTAAAGGTAAAGACGCCGTCAAGGTACCGATATACTGGAATATCGACGTAAGCGTAGCAAGAGTAGCACGCATTTAATCAGCATTAATAATCAGCTTACTTTTTAATCGCTTCTGCAATCATTGAAGGATCATGTTCGGTGGTTTCTAGATTGCCTACTTTAAAGCGTTGTGCTCCACTTCACGTCGCTAGCATGGACTCTCCTTGGACAGCGGTCGGTGCCTCGTTATGCATCCTTTCCCCTTTTGCTCGTGCACGTGGTTCCAAACTCGTGCTCTCTCCGCTGCCGGTGCCCTCTTCCCCCTATTTTTCATTCTCCACGTTGACGCTCCAAGCTTTCGCGTGCGGCTGTGTGCAGTTCACACTCACCCATGCTGCACAAGAGTTCGATGCTCGTCGACCTGAGCAGTCGCTTTGTGGCGCGCAGTGTGCATCGCCCTGCAAGACTGACTCCGTGCCGCCCCCATTCCGTAGGCGATGTGTCAAGTGCTGGACGTCGTCGACCGAACCTGCTCGCGAAGCCAGCAAAGTGGCACAGAGCAGCAGCAGCGCGGCGCCCACGGCTGGTCGGAGAGCCACTGGAAGAAGACCGTGCCCATTTTGGAAGAGTGGGCGGCGCAAGTCAGGCAACTTTCGGTGCGTGCCGCCAGTGGCTGCTGCCTAGCACGCCCTGTGGCTTTCCCTAGGATATTGTGCGTTGGGGGACGAACTACCCAGAGATGGGGCTTCTCCCCCCCCCCCGAGTATTGGGCACACGTTTTGGTATCCCCCGATCTAGCGCCCCTATCCAGCGCTCGAGGATCATCATGCCCCCATCATTCTCCTATCATACCCCTAGCATGCCCTCATCATGCCCCCTAACATGCCCCCATCATGCCCCAATCATGCTCCCACCATGCCCCCTGTTCCCCCTTTAAGTACGCCACTGAGCAAGCAGCTCGCCGTGCCGGCGGTCAAGCGTTGCTGTCGCATTGGCTCTGCAGTCATCGGAGCAGCACTTTGGCACTCGCTGCATCCCCATGTGAGTGCCCCATCCCTAGTGTTGCCCCAGGGCCCTACCCCCCCCCCCCCCCCCCGCACTGCCCGCCACTCTGTCCTCGACGATGACTGCTGCGTTTGCGAATTCGCCTCCCGTTGAACGGTGCCATTTGCTCGAGCTTTGTCTCAGCAAGTCCAGCCGTGCGACTGCATCGCGCAGGAGCTGCAGCGGTCCGTCGACAGCCTGCTCGTGCAGCTGCTGGGCGAGCGGGGCTACGAAGAGGCCGTAGCCCAGCTGCCGCTGCTCAGTGCCGTCGGTGCCACCGGCGGCACTGGCAGCGGCCTGTCGAAGCGGGCAGCATCTGGCGCCGCCGTCGCCAGTGGCAGCGGCAGCTGTGCATCGGTATCGCGGATGATCTCGCTCGTCGACCACATGCGTTTGTCGACGGACCTTCCGGTGCTGCCGGGACACGGCGTCCAGGTTCGTGAGCAAGCGGACGGTCTTCGCCATGCCAATTGCCTGCTGCTTATTCAATCAAGCTTGCCAGGTCTCAGGCTCCCGTGCTCCCGGCGCGCTGCAACTACGCGGAAGACATCAGCTGGAGAGCGGCTGCAGGCTGTGCGGTGGCTGCTGCCTGCTGCCATTGCTGTGCTGCCGCCATTCGCTCACAGGTCCGAGAAGAGGCCAGCGCACCGGTCCTGCGGACGATCATCGCGCACTTCCAGCATCTGTTCGACGTGCCGTCGCTTGCAGGCGTGTACCCTCGCATGAGCGAACTGTACACGAGGACCGGCGAGCACCAGAACGTGCTGAAAACGCTGCGCGACCTGCTCGGCCTAGGTACGGCGGGCTGCGGCTGCAGCGGCAGAGCTCGGCCTCGGCCATCGCTGCCGTCATTGCTTCGTTCGTGCAGAGAGGTCTCCCCGTTTTCTCTTTGGTCATTGCGCTGGGCTGGTCGCTGCGCTGCTGTGCGCCGTTATGGCCTTCGACTGCATCGCACGGTCTTGACTGCTGTGCACCAGTGAGATGCTTGATCGGGGGGGGGGGGGGGGATACGTGATCGGGGGGGGGGGAGGAGTGTGCTTCTATCTTTTCTGTCTGCTTCTGTCCTCGTTATGTTCACGAATCATGTGCTATCATCGAGACCTGTGTAGACAGAGGTTGGCCAACTAGCCAGACTAGCAGACAATGTAGACTAGCTCGTGCATCCTCAGATGCACGAGCTAGTCGAGCTCTTCTCTCTCTCTCTCTCTCTCTCTCTCTCTCTCTCTCTCTCTCTCTCTCTCTCTCTCTCTCTCTCTCTCTCTCTCTCTCTGAGCTGCACCTCTTGCTCTGCTATCGCTGTGTCATGCAACTGCCTTCTCTTTAGCGCCTGCGTCGTTGTGCTTGCCTCAGACTGCCCCCCTCAGAGTGTGGCCCAGTAGTGCTAATAATAATTGTAATTGTTATTATAGCAATAATAATGATAAGACATCTGTATAGCACCGTAAAAGTACTCAATCTCTTTCTAGGCACTTTACATATGCTGTCAATAAGCACGTCAGTTGGTTAGTGATTACATGAACAACATTAGCATGCACAAGCAACCAGTGAACAATTCGCTCGGATCCATGAAATGCTGTGAGGAACAGGTGCGTTTTAGCTTCTTTTTAAATGTCCTGAAGTCAGGGAATGTCGTGACATCAGTCAGCAGTCAATTCCAGGCTTTGGGAGCTTACGAACTAAATGCATGGTCTCCATGAGGTTCGAGTTTATTTAGAGGTATAGCTAACGACTTGAGTCAGAATAGCAGATGGTACGATACCTTAGCCTGATTGGGAAGTAGTTCAGATAGGTAGGACGGAGCAAGATGATGATGGGACCCAAAAGTGACTTGACGAAACCTCTAAGTCGATACGCTGCTTGATTAGGAGCCAGTGCAGATCTACAAGAGGCGATGTGATGTGTCAACTTCGACGTTCACGACAGACAAGCCTAGCTACAAAGTTATGCACCAAATACAAGCACGTTTTTGCTCAGGCCGGAAGATCTGTGAGTGGTAAGCTGTGAGTTATAATTCGAGATTGGATTTCGAAAATGCATGGACCAACTTAGATGTGGTATTCCTTTCTAAGCAGGCCCCAATGTTTGCCATGTTGCATAGCTGATGTCGGTTGACGTGAGTATGGAGCTGATGTGGTTATTTAAGGAAAGGTCACTTTGGAACAGAACATCCAGATTTCGTGCATAATTTACAGGAGATATGCTGGTGGAGCCGATTTTGAGGGATTGGTTTTCCAATATCTGATTACGAAATAGGTTTTCGACAAAGTAGACTTTGCATCATCCGAGTGTGCACAGGTCACTCGAATAGTAATTAATTAAACAACAATTAAAGTTGAAACTGGCTATTGATTGACATGATTATCCCCGATTTGACGATATTTCGAACCCGATATTTAGAGCTAAGAACCCAACTCTTCCTTACAGTATTTGTTCTATCTACTTACATCGTTCTTTATGTGCTTAGGATTGATGCTATTGTGCTTCATTGTCACTAGTCAGTTGATATGCTTCCTCTCCAGCATACGTTAAGTGCCTAAACAGTGATACAGTTTTTCTCAGGGTGCTTAGAAAATCACATATTGTTATCAGCTAAACGACCGGCCCTTCACAAATAAAGATATGGAGAAGGAGGAAGTGAGTTAGGGAAGAGGAGAGAGGGAGAGAGACGGAGAGAGAGACAGAGAGAGAGACAGAGAAAGAGAGAGAGAGAGAGAGAGAGAGAGAGAGAGAGAGAGAGAGAGAGAGAGGGAGAGGGAGAGAGACAGAGAGAGAGAGAGAGAGAGAGAGAGAGAGAGAGAGAGAGAGAGAGAGAGAGAGAGAGAGAGAGAGAGAGAGAGAGAGAGAGAGAGAGAGAGAGAGAGAGAGGGAGAGAGGGAGAGACAGAGAGAGACGACAGAGAGAGAGAGAGAGAGAGAGAGAGAGAGAGAGAGAGAGAGAGAGAGAGAGAGAGAGAGAAGAGAGAGAGAGAGAGAGAGAGAGAGAGAGAGAGAGAGAGAGAGAGAGAGAGAGAGAGAGAGAGAGAGAGAGAGAGAGAGAGAGAGAGAGGGGAGAGAGAGAGAGAGAGAGAGAGAGAGAGAGAGAGAGAGAGACAGACAGACACAGAGACACAGACACACAGAGAGAGAGAGAGAGAGAGAGAGAGAGAGAGAGAGAGAGAGAGAGAGAGAGAGAGAGAGAGAGAGAGAGAGAGAGAGAGACAGAGAGAGACAGAGAGAGACAGAGATGGAGACGGAGATTAGGGAGGGGGAGAGTAACAACTTTCGATCTCGTTTCTCACATATTTTTCTTATAAAAGGAACCTAAATAATTATTCGATTGTTGGATATTTTTAAGTCTTTTTTCTTGAAATTTACCCTCAAGGGTGTTAAGTGACCTAATAATATTCTTATTGCGATCAAGAGCTCGGGGATGGGGAGATGGGGCAAGGTGCACCGTCGAAAGCTACATGAAATTGGCACTACTTTGATGCTATTGATTGAATTGTTTCGTTTGCTCGCAATCAGCAAGTCTCCAAAGTTTTAATCATCCGACAGATTTACACAGGGCAGCTAGTTGTTGCCTGTGACTTGACGTCACAGTAGTGGCCTAGTTTTTGAGTGTCAGCAATGCTGCCCACTCATTGGGCTCGAACAAAAGACCTGATGACGAAACTTGGCTGACCGACGTGGTCAGATATACAGCAGAAAAATATTGCTGTCTAGTTGACACCTCACGATAAATGAAAGTCCAATGTCAGTTTTAACGCAACCAAATAAGATAGGCAATTCTTGGCTGCACAGTCATCGCATGACCACCAAATCAGCTAAGCAAGAGTTGGAGATTTTCCATGAATCGCTGAAATTACGACTTTAGTCACAAAATCCTTGGTTACCAGATCACTGCCCAAGGATAATTATGGTGGCCTTCTGAGCTGCTCAGTCGTGACAGATCAGCTGGCAGACGTCTGCTCTTGCTAATTTCCACTTTTGACTTTCTTCCTGCCTCCTTTAGTGTGTGTGCGTGCGTGCACATGATCAGCCAGTGTGTGCTAACTAATGCCTACGCGTGCATGTATGTACGCCGATCACCTGATCTGTAAGAACTCAACTTGGCGAGCCTTGCTGCCACCGTGAGGAGCTCGCATTGATCTGTTCTCCTGCAGACGACAAAGCAAAGAGTGGCGACATCGTGGATGCGGTAGCCAATGTATGCCAGTCTTACACGTCCTCCACATATAGGCAGCTGAAGCAGCTCTTCCTCGAGGAAGATCTGGAAAGGCGAGTGCCTCGCTATCCGTGCTAGTGGCAGCACCGTGCGCGCATGCGTACTCACGCATTCTCTCTCTCTCTCTCTCTCTCTCTCTCTCTCTCTCTCTCTCTCTCTCTCGCAGAATGCCAAGCTAGGCTGTGTTGCTGCATAGTCAAATTGAAAATGGTAACGAGAGTTAACACTTGTTGCTTTGGGCATGCAGCAGCTCGAGCTCGTCACACATCATGTCATCGGTCATATGTGCAGGGGTCACTTACTCTGCTGCTGCTGTCAGGCAGCACATTCACTGGCCTCAGAGCCTATAAATCAGCCATCTACTCATCTTGGGCACTCGGTACTGCTTACTCCCATGGATAGCAGCACTTGCTGGGACGGCTTGTCGTACTGACGTCGTAGAACGTGCAGGAAGCAAAGTGCAGCTTTCCTGGTGTGTGGCTTTTAGCTCCGAATTTCTCCACTTTGGCCCCATGCTGTGGCCGCAGCTGCTGAACCACACACTTGCCCGGTGCCTTGCCCACTATATCGGTGCATTCAGCGACTTGTGGACACCATCTAGTTTCGTAGGGGTGCTCTGATAAGCCATCACCAAATCATTGGTGTGTCAGTAGTGGCACAGAGGTCAGAGTGGAGATGCTGCGAGTGTCGCGGTGCTTCTGCGAGTCTAAGCAGGCACTAAGCTGGCTAGCAGGAGGACAGGACTTACACTCGCAGCTGCGCTGTTTCGTTGTGCCATGCTGCTCAGTTCTTCGACGAGAGCTATGCACAGACAAGCATTTTAATTGCAATGCCCTCTCAAACCCCAACATACCCAGTGCATGTAACCCCTAACCATGTTATTCATTTTGTTTGTTTTTCAAGCATGATTTTACTTACTATTCTATTGCGTATCACTTTGCAGCAAATGTAAAGCGCCTAGAAAGAGATTAAGTTCTCTGAGGGCGCTTTATCAAGTGCAATATTATTATTATTATTATTAAAAGAGACTGCTGCATAAGCTAGTGCTATTTGCACATGGCTTTTTGGTCTTGTGATGTTGACCTTGCTTAAGAAATTCAACTATTTCTAGCTTGCTAGTGCAACCCGTGGTCTCAGGGCTCACTAGTAGTGTTCACTACTGCACTACTGCCACACTCAGGTAGGTCAGAGCTACCCAGAGCTACCCAGTTTTGGGCTGTTACCTGTTGCTCGGCTCGGCTGTTGCTGATCAGTAGACGCAGTAAGAGTCGTGCAAGCATGACTATTTGCAGTTTAGCAACGTTGCAAAAATTTGGCTGGGCTTAGAGAAGGGCAGCACAGCCAAATTAGTCCATCCATTTGCAGTTCTTAATCTTCATTGTGCAAAGGATGCTTGCAGACGGTGCAAAACGCAGCTTGTCCAGGCCTGTCTGTCGAGAGTTTTGCAATTGCCACATTATGCCACTTCTCTTCGATCTGCACTGGATTCCCATCAAGCATTGCAGTGACTTCAACGCCTTGTCACTCGCGTTTCTTCATTCCTTTGCTGTCGCCTACCTATGTGAAACTCATTCTTCCCCGGCCTCTTTTACACCACCCGAACCTCTGACTTGGGTCGTTGTTTAGCTGTATCTGGTAAGAAATCTAGTTCTCGTAGGGCGCTATACAATCGCTGTCTTATTACGGTTATTTTGCCTGAAAAGTGGCAGGCAGTTTTGTGCTGCCGGCAATGGCCTGCATTCAGTGAATCATAGTTTCTGGTTGAAGTGGGGCTATAAAATCACAGTACGAACGTAAAACGTGTTACCTCAAGAAGCAAGTGTAGTATTCAATGCAAACTACGTATGTGTTAAAACGAGTTTTTTCAAACCGAAATTTCTGTCAGACTCAAAAGCAGCATCCTCTCAGACTGCACTTATCTTGCAAAGCTCGGTTCACCTGTCATCGTCTCTCTTGAGGCAAGGCTCATGCGATAATGAATGATTCGGGCACGATCTGCTGTTGCTTGAAACGAAAGACATCGTCTAAGGCGTTCCAGAACTGCCGCTGTACCCTCACGTTGCTGGTCCGACTCCTTTCGTGCCTCACATCCATTTACTTCACTACATGCAGCCCAGGTAGGGCCCAGGTTAGGCGTTCACCTTTAACAGCCAAGGTCGTTGGCTGGAGTCCAGCTACCGGATAAAGATTTATAGGGTGCTATGCGAATGAAGTATTTATATATCCTGATCAAATTTATTTTACGGAATTCTTATGGATTTACATGATTTTGCGATGTCTTTTTATCCCATAACTTACTTTCAGCTATTGTGCTCACGTCAAGTGTCGCTAACTTTTCGGTATTTGTCAAGTCGAGAGGACGTGGCTTCTAGCTGGTGGCTATTATATTCAGACACCAGTCCAGCCATCCACGAAACACGATATGTCAAGAGGCTTTTTGACATATCCTGGTTCATTTGCTCCTCAGAGATAATAATAATAATAACACTTGATAAAACGCCCTCAGAGAACTCAATCTCTTTCTAGGCGCTTTACATTTGCTGCAAAGGAAATATCGGACGGTTTGCGGTAGCATGCTCGATAAACAACAAGAATAAAATGGTTAGGGGTGACATGCACAGGGTCAGCATACAAGTTTGGTTAGTGGCAGCATGCACAGTGTCAGCGTGCATAAGTGCGTTTTTGATTTCTTTTTAAACGTGGTTAAGTCAGGGGATGTCGTGATGGAAGTCGGGAGTGAGTTCCAGGCTTTGGGAGCATACGAGAGGATTACGATTTAGCTTGCAACTGCCATCGGTACATATGCAGAGCTGGACGTCAGGCTCAGCTGTTACAGTTTATGTCACTGGCCTGATTTTTTGCAGGGTCGCCTGTATTAACAATCCTCAATTCTGTCAGTCTCTCTTCCCCTCTCTCTCTCTCTCCTCTTTCTCTCTCTCTCTCTCTCTCTCTCTCTCTCTCTCTCTCTCTCTCTCTCTCTCTCTCTCTCTCTCTCGATTGTCTGGGTTGCCATCATCGCAGGAAATTATGTGATTTGCAGCATCGTCAGTCGGCTGGATAACGAACGTCGGCTCATGCCCCTTTTCTGTGATATAGTGGAGCAGTTAATGGATGTACTTGGTAAGTATGTGCTAGGTCTGCTGCTTGTGCATTAGAAATGCGACCCCTTTTGCTCTTCTAGTATTCTGTCGGTGTAAACTGTAGCCATAGCGTAGCTGCCCCGTAATAAGAGGACGTTCGTTGTGCAGAGTAGATAACTTGGTCAGAATGTGATCCGTTGGCCAAACATTGCTGCCACTACCACCTGTGGGTTTTATCGGCTCAACTCACCTGTTATGTCATGCCCTATCTACTGACTCAGCTGATCAACCTGTGGCCCACACATGCTGCCAGGGATTCCTCAAGTACACTTTGTAACTCTAAACATGGCTGCACTGATCTACGTTGCAGCATTGCTTTGAAAGAAGTTGAGAATTCTCTAGCACTAATCTTGTTCTTTTCATTTTTCTGAAGTGCTTCTCATTCTATCGCCCGTCACGATCTTTGTTCGAAAAATGTTTCCTTCCTACTAGGTACTTTTATCACTCATTCTGCTGACCCAACTTACCCCTTATGTGCCGAATTTCGTGCTTCGGCTCATTCATTCTCTTTTGGCTCAAATGCACGGCCCGACTCACAAAGGTGAAGGTGACACTGCAGATCACATACTTCTATATGCTTCTCATTCTATCGCCGTCAAGATCGCTATCGCTATCGTTACATATACTAAATAAAGCTAGTCATGACACCTGATCCCTATCCAAGATTAGGAGCTGTCTTCCATATAGGCTTGCAAAAAATTTAACTAGCTCCTTAGTTCTGTCTCGGCTTGATTATTGTAATTCCCTTTTGGCTGGGCTACCAAAGAAAGCAGCTAGGCCACTGCAGCTGGCTATGAATATGGCTGCAAGGCTGGTCTTCAAGTCCCAGCGGTTTGAGCATGTGTCTCCTTTGCTAAAAGAGCTAGGATGGATGCCGGTTGATAAACGGATACAGAGCAGAGGCAAATGTGTGGCCACCTGTAAAAGATACCTTTGCAAGTTAGTATTTTATTTGTAGTCATGCCATGTGGTATCGAGCGTATAGGCGTGTTTATTATGCGTGCAGACACTGTGCATGCTGCCACTAAACACATTTGCATGCTGACCCTGTGCTTGTCACCCCTAACCATATTATTCATTTTGTTTGTTTTTCAAGCATGATTTTACTTACCATTCGATTGCATTTCACTTTGCAGCAAATGTAAAGCACCTAGAAAGAGATTTGAGTTCTCTGCGGGCGCTTTATCAAGTGCATTATTATTATTATTATTATTATTATAGTTAGATAGATCACTGGTATGGGCGACAGTACCGTTCCTATCCCGGTCGGCTCTGACAGCCCTGGACGAAGGTCTCACGCTTGCTCCAGCGTGATTCGCCACGACTAGAAAATGATTAGAAATTGTCATCGTGTTTTTTCACAAATGCAATCCGGCCGAGTATAAATTAGTTGGGCACTACTTTACCGTTCACGACAAACGTTTTGGTAATCGAAAAAGCTCAACAAAAACGTTGATGAGCTTTATTGGGCTTCCCAGCAATTAACATTTGTGTTCCAAGGACCGGCCTAAATAGCATCTTTATAATCACATTTACCTTCACTATGAATGGCCTAATTTGATAAAGCTAGAAATTTATAGTTGATCTATTGAACGGGTTGATGAGCCTTAATGGGCGTCCCAGCAATTAACATTTTTGTTCCAACGACTGGCCTAAATAATATCTTCGTAAGTACATTCACCTTTACCATGATTGGCCTAATTTTATAAAGCTAGAAATTTATAGTTGATCTGTTGCAGTTGATAGGGAAAAATAAAAAGGGAACCAGACATTTTAATACTTACAAACCTGTCTGCTCCGAATATATTATTAAAATGCACATTTCGTATGTCATTTCCCGGAGTAGATGTCTGAGCAGGGTTTGTCAGATCTGCTAATGCATATTTACAAAGCCTATTGGTCTCAGCCATATGCTTGATTACAAAACTGGATTATCACGCATTCAAAATGCTTGCAACTTAAAATGACGATTACCACATTGAGCGGTAACCGGTATGCCCCTTACCGCTCAAGGTTTGCATACTATACTTAGTAATCTCATACAATTGGTGCAGGTTCAGCAGCAACTTTCGGTGTTGCAACTCGGGCCATTAATAGAGCAGTCGTAGAACTAAAGGATCGTAATCTAATTATGCAAGCGCTGGCCCCCAGCCGATGGTAGAATTTGAGGGTAGAATAGTGTTTGAATAAATTCGGTCTGTTGACAGGAAACTCACGGTTCTCAGCTCAGCTGAAGACCACAGAACAGGTTGACTGTCGAAAAGGCTGCCGGTGAACAACCAGATGTTATTCACAGCTAACTAGAGCATCCACAATTAGGGTTCTCTAAGAGCTATCTACTAAAGCACCGTGGGTGCATTCAATTTACTCCGGGCCCATTTGTTTTTAAAGAGTTCTTGACACGTTTTCTGTGCGAAACTATTTCTGCTGGTTCTACCCAGTGAAGTCCATTGCATTTTATTTTACATGATCATTGGCACAACCTCCCCAAGTGGCTACTTGTTTTAAATGCGATTCCGAATTTTGAAGCTTACTTTTCCAGAACGTGCATGTTCGCTGCACCCACACACGTTGGCACCTGCCTGGATCTGCTGTGGTGTAATTTTCCAACAGCACGAGACTGGCTATGGGAGGGTAATGCGCACACGTTGATGATCTCACAGCAGTGCAAATTAACTGACAACACTTACCCACATCACCATTATATTTTGAAACAGCGAATTTGAAAATTCACAGCATGATCATTGGAGTACGAATAAGGATGATGCCTGCGAAATGCTGCATACGGCGTGACAGCGGCCTCTCATCTGCTTGTAGAAGTCACACGGATAGATCAAGTGGTTCCAGCAGTGAGAGCACTCAAGCTTCTGGCATCGTGAAAGGTTATGTTCAGCAAATCCGGAAAGCTTCAGAAAGCGACAGCACATTTATTGTGTTCACCACAAAACGAGGCATTGCTTACGACAAGCCTACTTCACACAGCGGCCAAGCAGCAGCAATTGACGTTACAAATCATAACGTGTCGGCAAATAAACAAGACTCGAATCGCTCGTCACAGGGGCCTCTACTTCTTGCTTTTCTTCTTATTATTATCACTGAGAATGATTAGAAGACGTTGGAAGATGTTGATGAAGTCCAAGAAGAGATCGACCGAGTGCCTGTAGAAAGAACGCAACGTCCAACGAGCCGTGCAGCCATCGCCGAGCAGCAGCAGAATCGCACTCAAAACAAGTAGCCACTTACCACACAAAGTCATCATCACCAAGGCGACACCTCTCTAGGATCAGCTGTGTGTCATACATGACAAAGCCAACCATGACTAGAAGACCAAGGTAGATGTTGACCTGTACAAAAAAGCGTCCAAGCTTACATTGCCAACGGAAAGGTGGCAAGAGATGCAACAGCAGCTTATCCAGTCTGCTTATGAGCCCACCACAGATCGTAGGTCTTTTTTTGGCACAAAACGTTTTTTCTGCTCGTCATTCCATTTCTGATGCACGATCACATTTCTGATACACGCACACTTTTACTGCCACCTCACGAGGGGATGTATTTTACCTAAGAGCTCTATCTACCTGAATCCTGAAAGTAGTGAAACCTGAGGTTAATGGTCTCTAAGTGAGACTAGCGTGGCAGCAGCAGGCGAATGTTAGCACGGAGGGAGCCAGTTCCCGACCTAGCCTCTCCCATCTTTTAACTCTGCATAGCCACGTGAGGAACTCAGTGGGCTATCTCTGCCATCCCCGAGGAACTGTCCACGGTTTAGCTAAAAGCCTTCTGCTAGGGTTTTTGTTGCACATTCTGTTGGCCTGCAGCAACTTCTAACACAAGCCCCTATCTCTAAACGGTTGTAAACCCCGACGAGACTTAACGGAATATATTTAATATCTGGGGAGCCGGCCCAAAATCCAACAGACAATAGGAAACCAAGCAGGGCAGCTGTGGCTCGTGTCACAGGAGGTGGCATACGACCGAAAGCTTTCCACGGCAGGAAGTACAGTATGGGTAAGCACCATTTAAGTCTTATTACAATTGAAACTAAAATCTCCAAGGCACTCGACACGACTCTCTGACATAGTTACTGACTCTTGCTTGGTTAGCTTGACTCGTCTGCCCTAGCTGCCGTGGTCCTAACCCTAACGTACCTGTGGAGCATAGAATTAGTATGTGCACAGCCATCACATTAGCATACTATCGACCGGCCAGTGACTTTGAACACTAGGTGGCATTGTTCGCACGTGAACTAAGGCTCTTCTACAAGAGTGTGCTAAATAGCCAGGTCACTGGTCACGATGTTTAGCCATTATAGGAGCTACACTCCCCACATCAAGCACTCATCAAGGCTATGCAATTGGTGGAACTAGTAGGCTATCTGAAACGAGTTCACTAACCCGTATAGCAAAAGCAACTTCTCAATTTTTACTAACAAGCACGGAAACTGGAAGCAAACATGCACAATGCCTCTCCACATGCCAGCCTGGTTGTCTAATTCCCATGGTAAGGTAGGCTAGCAAAAGCTTTATGTATTTCAAGTATCTACACATGATAACACAATAACTCAGCACTGCTGCACAGGAGCCCTGTTGCAAGTCAAAACAAGCTGAAGTGAATCTGCGAGGTGCTGGCCAGTTAAAACTGGCATTGTAGCCTCAATTTACTAGTTCTATAGCCAGACGACATTATAAGACTTGCATTGCCCACATCAGGAATCCGGTACAATGATTACTTTTCAAGCTTTTTCGTCCGTTCATGCAGAAAAATTTAATTCATCATAAATACACAATTCAAATATAATTAAAATCATTCGAAATAATCCGTATAGCTTCATCATTCATCCATAGTGCCTTAAGATAACCTAAATCTCTATTCAGGTGCTTCACATACGCCACTGGGCTCTAGCCCACGACCTTGGTCGGAGCGAGCACCTTAACCATTGGGTCAAAAGGTCGCACGCCGCTAATATACTCGTTGCAAATCCTCGGGGCTTGTTCCGATCCCAGGCCGGTCAATGCATCTATCACAGGCACTATGTCCTAGCAACGACGAACTTGATTTCGTCAATAGCACGACAAGAATCCTACTCTGTATCCTAGCAATGAGAGACTTTCTTAAAGCAAAAGCACAACAAAAACCCTACTCACCTGGAATAGAAACCGGCTCCCGATGAACCAATTCACAATCGTTGCCATACATAGCAACGACATGCAAGACATCAACAGGCCTAAAAAAGAAAATGTAGGGTCACCATTAGCAGTCCTGTAGCTGCGTCGGCTAGACATTTGGGCACCTCACAGAAACTATGCAGATAAACAGCCATCGACGAGCACTGACTACAATGAGAAGCATGATCACTCTGCTTAGCACAAACCTAAGGCATAACTTAAGCACCCTTACCACCGAGGTAGAGGTACTGTCGGTGAGTGTTCAGCAGTGCTGAGATGGAAAAGCAGGCGAATATAACGCACGTTGCGAGGAATGCAGTCGGGATGATGCTACAACAGCAATACAGATTAACATAGCACATTTAGTTTTTATCTGCGAACGCACATTGGCAACAAATAAAAAACTAGAACATTGATGTCCTAGCATATGGCAGAGTTAGTATTTGCACTTGCAGCAGCCTCTAGGCTATTTAAACAAGGGGCCCAGCAAGGGGGCTGGCTGGCATGCCGCCATCGTGTCATCTCAGCCGTACACGAGGCTCAGCCCCATAAACAAAAATCTAGTCATGCCTTCACGAATTCCCAGCTACAGAACCCCTGATTTGAATTGAAAAATCGGGAGAGGGAGGGAGTCACGTGGCTGCCACTTGCCTTGGGTCAATTTGAATGACTCTATCGAGCAGCGGCCCCAATGACATTCCTGAAATGTTAAGAAGATTCCCCAAGTTGCTGTATGAAGACAGCAGAGTTTACACCACATTATAGGCAGCAACAAAGCAGAAAAAATGCATTCAAAAAACAGCCAATACGATATAAAACAGTTAATCCTTAAAGTTCACCACTTTGCCAGCATTGCTACGTATCACCTCACCATCAAGCCGTCATAAACATCTGCTGTGGAGCACACATGACCACTTCGATAGCATTTTTTCGTTATACATGCCGTTTTAGGGAGCTGCATAGCCTAAGGTATAGTTGTACGTCAGATGAAAAGCAAAGTGGCCGCTGACGTGCTTACCCGTGAAGAGCCCAACGCCCGCTAGCATGCCCATTCTCTTAGATTGGTTTTCCTTGCTGTGTGGGGTGGCTTTCAGCCACATCATCAGCCCCATCATCCCGATGATGCTAATCATACCGAACTGTAAACGAAGAGACGTTGCAACCAGTGGAGGGATAGCTGGCACAACAAGCAGCCTTCCAGCAATAGGTATACCGCACGACAGATGCCATATATCCCCGAAGACAAACAAACCTGCATGATTCCGACAAGGTGAATGTACGCTCCGGCCGATGCTGCCAGCATGGCGATGGCCAGGCTAGCGTAGACATTTTTCAAGTGAGTCTGGGCACGCTTATCCCTAAAAGAGATGCACGAGCGTCAGAGATGCGAGAACTGCGGAGCAGGCGTCAATATGGACTGGCACTGGCACATGCAAGCAGCGTATGTGGCAGGATCCCTCGGCTAGAGCCAGTGCAAAGCAAGCAGCTCGGGTTAGCATACGTGAGTGCAGGCAGTGCAAGAAGCAGCTCATCAGCCCGCGTGGCCTCAGGCACTCGATCAGCACCAGCCACCTGGTCAAGCACACATGCATGGAGCTTGGGTCTACGCTTCCACGCGTGACACGGAAGAGAGCCTCCAATGCACATTTTCTGTATCTGCGAACACGGACCATGTCAACCATTTGTGACACAATGATTGCTAGAAAGAGCAGCGAGATGGCTTTTGCATGCTGATGCATGGCAAAGAGCACCTGTGCCCTGCCTCACCCCATCTCTCATCAGCACGAGGCTTGCCACGACTGCATCAGATACACCTGCGAGAGCCTGCGCTCAAAGTTACTGGCACCGAAGCTACCGAAAGCCACTGCCGGACTGAGCCGTAGAACGAAAGGTAAGCACCAAGGCTGCACCGGGGTCACAGGGCGCCAAGGCTAGCATCACGACAGCAGCCGGCCAAAAAGTCGCATAATGAAGAGCAGCCCGCGTGGCTCTGGCACACAGTACACCAAACGCGGCCAGAGGATTCAACCAGATATTGCAATTCGCATTTTGCTCAAGTGAAAGTGCATAAGTGCAGGTCTACCGTTAAGTGGCAGATGGCTGCTAAAAAAGTAATGGTACAGTGCACTCTTCTGCTTGTCTTGTCAGAGTAACAGGCAACTTTCCCATTCAATTACAAGGTTTTAGATCAAAGCAATGCAGAGCCTCGTCGAGCGACCGGATGTTCATTTCTAGCTAAGGCTTTACTTTCAGTGCCCTCTCAATACACTTACACGATGGCAGCAATTGCAATTGTAAGCACGGCAGTACCTACTATGCCTAGCATTTGTTTCCGACTTAGCTAAAAAAACATGGCCTCTTATAGTAATAAAAAACAAAAAACAGCAGCAAATTAAACTGGTTTATTTAGGAGTCGTCTAATGAAATATTTACGAGTCCTTGAACATGGATTAACATAATTCTGACATGCTGTCGTGTTAACAACACACAGTTGTACTGGAGCAAGTCAACACGTGGCACATCTACGGCAGGCAACTGTCGCACAGCCTACGAGCCTGCTGTATCCTGCTGCCAGAGGAAGAAGATGGATCTTGTTGTTCAGGCAAGCCGGTTCAACCACTAGCATTCCATGACTTTCCTGTAATTAGTTATCTACGTAATTCATTCAAGCAACGATGGCTACCACAATCATCAGAGGGAGTTGACTTCCTGAGAATCAACGGTCGATGCCGCAAGTGGACACTGTTAAAACAGGTGCTGCTAAAACCTCTCCAGCAGACATTCCCAGCATGAATGATAAGCAGAATTGTTCCGCTGCAAGCAGGGCCTCGCCATGCACTTCGAAGGTCTGGTGAGAGAGTCGGAAAAGCTTCCCCTCAAACATGTACACTCGAGCGAGGCATCCCTTCCCGGACTTCTGTCCCAAGCCAGCCCGTGTCTGATCTGTACAACGGCTTGCCTCAGGCCGATGGCTTGCCTGCCGAACGAGATCTCAGATGGATAATGCTGCAGTGAATGTACAATGCATTATGTTTGTCCATGGTCATGGCTAGCGCTTCCATATTAAAATACAAAAAATGCTTATGTCAGGTTATGCAAGTTGCTAGCGATTATCAGCAGCCTTGAGTTATAGCCACTGGGAACCGATGGGCCAAAACCTTAGGCTAAGGTCAGAAAGTAATTTGTTAGTTTCACTTCGTGCCTTATTTTTCTTTTAATGATGCAGCCATCTCAGTGAGGAATAACCATCCACGAAAGTGCGAGGACTTATCATGATCGAGATACGGATAATAACGTGTCCGCCGCCAAGCTCTGCTATTGCTTGCACACATTCGGCTTCTACGACCATAGTTCAGGCGGTTGTGACACCACATCCACATTACCAAAATTACTTTTATTTAGAACTCTCGGCCAGTGTCCTTAATTGTCGGCAGTTGGTGCAAAACCACCAGCTCCCCTGGTTTGTTGCCAAGGGATTAGCTGCTATATCACTTCACCTTTGAGTTCCACTGCTCCCTATTACTCATCGAATGGACTTCAAGAAGCTTCGTCTCACTGGCTTACAAATCACTTCACATGCTTGGATTACCCAAACTATCCGACCATCTTATTCCTCCGGCAATAAGTTACCTCACATTGAATTGATATCTTTTGGCGAGAGGGCCTTTAGAATGCATGCTCCGAAAGTCTGGCACGTGCTTCCGGCTCCTGTCACCACCGAAGACGACCTTGTATCGCTTACGTCTCATCTAAAGAGGCACCTGCTCTGCTCAGCTCTCCCTGCACCCCAATGAGGGACATTTCTTCTTCGTGCATATGCGCTTCACGTGCTTTTCTGTGCATAATTCGATGCATGCTACTAGCCAGCGATCCTACTAACAGGTGGCCCAAGCGTCATCTCTAGTACTTTTGCTTGCTTTTTTTTGCTACTTAACTACCGTTTTTACATGCTTTCTAAAGCTTGATACCACGCATGTCATTAACCTTTAGTTGCTGTTTCTCTTGCACCAAGTTGTACAGCACCTAAATTTGGCCCAGCAAAAAGGTGCTGTACAAAATGAACTACTGACTTTCTTAGCATGCCGAACCAACAAAACCCGGCTGCTAGCTCACCGTGTCAAAACTCTTGCTTAAGACATACACGTCGTAAAGGTCGGCTTTTCTATTAGCCTTATTCGCAGCGGATAACACACAGCTCGCGGGCAATAAAGGCAATAAATACTGTACTGGCAATATAGGATCGTGACTCAATGGTACGACCCGAAAAAAGTTACCAAGTTATAACGTTCGAGTACCTTAAATTATAATGAGGTTAACTGATTTAACAGCCTCATGTGTATAGCGGCAGAAAAGCCTTAACAACTGTTACCCCTACTTGCAGTGGGCAATATAGGATCACGAACTTCAGGACTCGAAGCCACGACTCGAAGCCACGACGGGGGAGCTGAAGAACGAGCACCGTACCTCCTGGGCGAAGAAATAAATAAATAAATCCGAGCTGATTAAACAGCCTCCTTTTGTATAGGGACAGAGGAACCTTTACGGCTATCACCATCGCTTGCAGATAAAGGATCACAGCAGGAATCGAACCCACGACCTTGGGACCCAGGTCGTGAAAGCAACCACCTTACCTAGTGTGCATAAATATAAATATAATTTATTTGTATAGCGCCCAAAGAGAACTTATTCTCAATTCAGGTGCTTTACATATGCCTCGGAGCTCGAGCCCACGACCTCAGCCATACCTTGGCCGGGGCGAGCGCCTTAACCGCTAGGCCAATCCAGCTCGGCATCACGGCGCCACTACCTTACTCCTCAGCAAAGGCCTCTGAGCGTATTCAACAAATAACAACGGTTCCGGGTCCAAGCTTGTAGTCGCGGGATCAAAGCTCGGATGTCCCACATCAGCACTATTATCTTGCCATTTTGAGTAAAGCCGTCCAGCATTTAGCTTCCTTAAGATGACCGCTCGACAGAGGCTATCTCGGCAGTCTCGCCCCGCACGGGCGCACTATATCGCGTAGCCCACGCCCGTCGGTGCCGGACAGGGCAGAGGCCAGCGAGGCTACGTCAGCGTGACAGCATGAAGAAACCACCCTACATTCGCTGGCAGCGCTGTACGCTCGCTCGACGCCTGCTGCGTAAGGTGCTCGTGTGCGTTTGCCTTTTAGTAGGAGGAGGTAGCTCGTGACTCTGCACTTAAAGCTCGGAGGGGGGCAACGCGTACCAAGACCGGCCCGTTGGCGGCAGAAATCGCTACGCCCAGAGCTGCCAAAGACCTGCTATGCAGCCCGTGAGCTAGCGCGCTACGAACGGGCGCCGAGCGAAAGAGTCCTATACACGGCACTACCGGAGGAGCAGCACCGAGCAAGACGTCGAAACGAATAGAACAAGAAGCGCGGAACCGCGGAGTGCGCCTGCGGCTGCGCACGTACGCGCGCAGCCGGCCAACCGGGAATCCAGGGCGGCGGTTTCGGTCTGCTTGGTCAGCAGCTGGACGCGTTCGCAGATACCGCGGAAATGCGGAACGGCGCGCAGACTTACAAGTTATCGAACTTGAAGAGGGCTGCCCATCTATCAAAAGTCGCCATGACGAGTCACAACAGCCTTCGCGTCGACAGTCGTATCGAACGGGAAAAGGGCTAACAGTAGCCTCAAAACACACGCAATACTGCTACGTCACAACAAGAGTTAACAAGCATCCAAATGTAGTTTTGAGCTAAAAATTACTAAATAAAAAATGCATTCAATTATTTTATTTATTGATACATCATGATATATCCTCTTGCTTCTGAGTTGGTGGTACTCTTCTCTGCCGCAGGTATGACTTGTCAACTTCTGAATTCTGAGGTTCGCTACCGTCGCGGTTCCGCTGCGCGGCTGTGAGATGTCGTCTTCGCGGGCTCCAATCAACGGCACTGCACGTGCCCAGATCCAGCAGGACTGGGCTAACCGGGAATACGTGGATCTAATAACCACGAGTATCAGGAGAATAACAGACTTCCTTAACTCATTCGGTGAGTTTCGCGCATCAAGAGCTGACTCGAGTGCAGCAGTGTGAACTAGGTCGTACTGAAAATCCAGCTGATAAGGAATCGCTGCGAATTCAAGTCAGCAGAACTATATATAGTGATACATTGCGTTATCTGGATTTCACGTTGTGCTTTAGCTGGATTTAGTGAGGGCTTGGGAATTGGTCACGCTGGCTGCCCCTGTGTCTTCAGTTCAGTAGTGAGGTGCTTGCTCTTCGTGATCATGTGGTCGTGGGTTCGAGCCCTCCAATGGAGATCCTGTATCGCTCACTGCAAGAGGTAATGGTTGCCAGTAAGGATCTCCTGCTGCTATTCAAACGAGGCTGTTAAATCAGCTAACCTTATTATGGTTCTTCGCCGCTTGGTATTAGCTATTTCCGGTCTGCCGGCGAGTCAATAGTGATGGCAACTCAGAAAAAGGGCGACAGCTCTAGTATGCTGTGTCGCACGGTGGAGCTGTTACAGGTTCGTTAGTGCCGGCTCTGCTATTTGGCAAACGTATTGTGGTCTTATTTTCAATGCCGGAGTTTCCAGGCTGACCTCAGCCCTGTGCGGCGTCATAAGCCCGCAAGGGAAATCGCCCGTGTTGCAGCAATCAAGCGCTGATAGGTCGCCGGCATTACCGAATTATCAGTCACGGTTCATTCATTTCCCAACTGATTATACAATGGTGGACCATTGGTCTATAACCTTTCAAATAACCTTTCAAAAGCTGGTGGCATTGTTTTGAACTGGGTTCTCTAGACCCTGCAGGACTCGATTCCAAGACCTGGGCCGTGGAGAGCAAATGCCTTTATCCGAGGGCTGAGACTCAGGGGTGAAACACGTTGGCTGATTCAACAGCCTCATTAATATTGCTGCAGAAGAGCCTTGAACGACTATCACTACCACTTTCAGTTGGAAACAAAGGATCGCCCACCGCAGAGCTCGGAGTTACGACCTGACCGTGACGAGCTGCTCACTACGTGCAAACGGGGAAGCAGATCTGTGCAAGAGCTTGGCTGACATCGTATGCACATTGTCCGTGGCATGTTAATGTGGCCAAGTCGTGCATATCTTTTGAGGGTTCCACAATACGATGCCCAGTAATTAATCTCCATTCCATGTCTCATCCGATGTGGTAAGCTACTGCTCAAAGTTCCATGGTTAAAGCATACCCTGAAAGCTACTGCTCAAAGTTCCATGGTTAAAGCATACCCTGAACCTTAGTTGATTCGAGTAGAATCGCTGTCAAAGTCTGAATGGTGCTACGGTAAGCTTTCGGAACACACTGTGCATCAGTTACTTTTCGGCCGCCTTTTGTTAATTATTATCGTATTATTGCTTAAGCGTAAGACGGCTGCCTTGGGGATGTACCTTTGCTTTGATCCCTCCCAGCCTTCGAGCACCTCAAATTCTCTCAACTCACTTGCTGCATGTATTGATGATATCCGCGAATGGATGGCAGCAAATTTTCTAAAACTACACGATGATAAAACTAACTTACTAGTTACGGACAAACCCAGCGTGATTCAGAAATTGGAAAGGCTGATGCTCAAAATTGGCTCTACCAGCATATCTCCTGTTGAATCAGCTCGAAATCTAGGTGTATGTTCCGAAGTGAACTCTCGTTAGACGACCACATCAACTCCACAGTGAAGTCTGCCTACTTTCAGCTACATAACGTTTCTAAAATTCGTGCTTGTTTAGATAAGGATACCGTGTCTAAGTTGGTCCATGCATTTGTGACATCCCATCTTGACTTGTGTAACTCTCTGCTTGCTGGCCTACCGGCATGTGCAATCAGGCGATTACAGCTGGTGCAAAACTCGGCAGCTAGACTTGTCTGTCGTGAGTGTCGAAGTTGCCACATCACACCACTTCTCGCCGACCTGCACTGGCTACCAGTCAAGCAACGGATTGACCAAGGTTTTGTCGCTTACTTTTAGGTTACTTCATTCTTTGGCTCCAGCTTATCTCTCAGATCTATTCCCCCACCAGGCCAAGCATCGTACCACCCGCTTTTCGGAATCCAACAGTCTACCAATACGTCGTGCAAACCTCAAGTCCTTTGGAGACCGTGCATTTAGTTCGTATGCTCCCAAAGCCTGGAACTCCCTCCCGGCTTGTGTCAGAACATCCCCTGACTTGACCACATTTAAAAAGAACTTTAAAACCTATATAGGACAGCATTTAGTGGTCCCTGTGATTCGTCCTCGATGTGCTTATGCGTGCTGACACTGTTGCATGCTGCCAATAACCACATTTGCATGCTGACCCTGTGTAGGTCACCTCTAACCATGTTATTCATGTTGTTTATCAAGCATGATATTACTCACCATTCAATCGCGTTCCCTTAGTAGCAAATTTAAAGAGCCTAGAAAGAGATTAAGTTCTCTGAGGGTGCCTTATCAAGTGCATTATTATTATTATTATGCTCGGTACCGACTGTTTGTATGCACTTGGACTTTCCAAAATCATAATCTAATTCTTTTCATAACATGTATAGATTAAACAATGCTCTTTCAACTGAGTACTTACGTGGAAGCAGGCAGAACGCCGAAGCTGGTTGGCAGAAACATATATTCTTGCGTGAGCCTGCAGTGCTCCCCCAGACACAATTTTGAACACCGGCTGTTTGGTTAAAGTGTACCGAGTAGTTCGCTTGCTATCGGCTTGCTGCCATGAAAAGATCGAAAGGTTACTGTTTGTATTCGGATGCAATTCCTAATGCAACTGGGCAATTCGGTTTTCAGCTGTCAGTCTTCCAACTGGCTTTTCCAAAGGCACTTGATCAAAGGATACAGAGCAAAGTTCTTACGTTGACTTACAAGGCCTGCCACGGCTTGGCTCATCCATACCTAGCCGAACTGCTGCACCAATTTCAGCCTCTTCGTGTCCTGTATGGAAAATAAATTAGCTGTTTTATGTCTGCTTAAAGACCGTTGGCGACAGAAGCTTTAGCTCTGCAGGTCCTAGACTGTGGAACTCGCTTCCACAACTCTTACGCTACGATGTTATACAAATGAATATAATTAATTTGTATATAACATCGTAGAGAACTTAAAATCTCTATTCAGGTGCTTCACATATGCCATGGGGCTCGAGCCCACGACCTTGGTCGGGGCGAGTGCCTTAACCACTGGCAAGTGGGGGCTGTATTTTTTTACTTGTTGACGAAGCTTGTTATGCAAAAATCAGTTTCTCACATTTTGGCTTGTGTGTATACTCATTCTTCTCAGCTGGGATGGGTTTGCACGTCTAGGGCAATCGTCCAAAACTCAAAAAGATGTTGGCAATCGGACGTAAATCCCATCTGTAGCCCAGCAGGCTGTAAGTTTAGGTCCAGTTTTGTAGTCACCAGCTGTATGTGGTCGATGTGGTTTCCACTGTGATTGTATGTAAATATAACTTGGACTCTATCCTCCAATCGCTTTCCAGCATCCACCTGTCGTTTGTCTACCCTGTAGTCCAAATAAACTAGGCCGCCCCTAATTTAGATTGCAAGTAGGAAAATGAAAACGGCTTCTCAATGATGCATTTTCATATTGCACTACCTTATCGTACGGCAAACTTGGTGACCATCGCTGTCTTTTAAAATAACCGTTGGAGGCATAAATGTCATCTCCCTTCCCCCCAGTGAAGTCTTATCTTATAGGCTCTCATTTTCCAAGTGTACGATAGCCAATATGCCTTTCCTGCACTGTGTTAATCTGGTGGGTGTCAGTTCATCAATTTTTACATTTTATGCCACCTCATACTTGCATACTATTGTCACTGTTTTACTGTTACCTAGATGGGTTACCATCTTACCGAATGCTACCACATATACACTTGCTTCAGCATCTGTCCAGGCTCTGTCTTCAGATTGGGTTACCAGTGTCAAGGGGTGTGTGGGTCCTAATCAGTAAAGAGACACATGAGGAACTGCCTGGCGCTTTTCCTGACCCCTCAGTTCAGCATGCACGTCCGGAATCGGCAGGGTATTTTCTAGAGATTAGCACTAACCTCGTAGTAATTAATACTGGCTATGCCTATGTATCCAAGGGCTCCGGAAGAGAAGTTCGAGTATGGTGAGCTGTGGTACAGCTAGGCTGCAGGTGCCTCACGAAGGCAAAGAGCCCATTTGGGGGGAGGGAGAGAAGAGAGAGGAAGGGAGTAAGGAAAAGCTCGCAAAACTCAGCACTCAATGGGATACATTTCAAATGCTCGGTAACCGAGACTAGGGAATGTCTGGGCATCAATCATCATGTATCATCATGATGATATAGTTGGCTGGATTACAATATTTGATGGCGGACACTCGGATTTGAGCCACATCTGAGCTGTTCCATGATGAGAATCCTTCCACTGTTGTCTGCAGATTTATATGTTCAGTACACGAAACCTTGTGAAAATATGCTGTTTTCTAGATCTTGCAAATAGACAGTGTTTCCCTATTGCCTCCCTTGCTGGTCGTTGTAGATATGTCGTGCAGGTCTCGGTTGGCAACACTAAACGAGAAGCTCAACTACCTCGAGAAGAAAGTAGATTACATTGAAGCCAGGGTAAGGATCTTTCTTGACATCTGTAGTCAGGTCGGAAAAAGACAATCTGTTACGCGGTAATTCCATACCACTTTAGCCAGGGAATCGTTGTTTCTTCGGTGGGCCAAAGCATCGCACTGAAGAGTAGTACTAATACGAATAGTAGAATAAAAGTGGATGTGTGGCTAGATGTGTACTGTAGTACTGGAGCTCCAAAGCCAAGCCATTTCTGTGTTGCAAAACTCGTGAGCTGATAACGATAAACAATTCATTTAATATTTGCAATGAAAAATATTGAATAAAATTAATAAATAACGACCTAAAGGTTTGTACAAATATATAGGTAAGTATAAAATATACCAGCAATAAACATATGTACAGCTCTAGTACGATTTCTACAACCAAGTGTCATTATTAATTTTAGATTACCAAAGGTGAGACTCTTCAGTGAGATCAAGTCGTGGCTGACGATGGACGATGACCTGTCGGTGCCGCCTACATGACTCACATCGGGTACAAAAGGACTACCCATTGTTGCCATAGCCTCTTATAGAGGCTCTGTTCTGCAACTCACCGAGGAAGTAGTCTGCAGCTGAAGAATGAGCATGCCTCACTGTATGCGACGTGTCTAGCCCAGCTTGCTGTGCATTGGTAGCACAAGTCTTTTGCCAGCAGGTTCTGCAAACTGCAGCTGTTGGGCCTCCCAGCATATGCCGCCTTTGAAAATAAGCACCTTCAGTTGAGATATGTTCCTCACTATTGCTGTTTTGTTTACTGCCTGTCAGCTGCAGACATGCTGATAGCGCTTTCACGTCGTGGCAAGCTCGAGGGGCAGACCGTTGCTTGACTGTAGACTGCAAGAACCGCAGTAGCCTCCACATTCTCCTTGTACGACTCGACCGTCCTAAAAACGAAATGGCTCGACTGTGGCATACTGGGGGCACAGCCAGCATCCAGTGTCGTGTTAGCCCGATTCTTAAGTACTTGTGAAGCTAGGTTTTAGGCACGGTATACAGGCCACTTGATGGCGTAGTGGGCTGCATCATAAGAGTTAAAATTGTACTGGAAGTGCATTATATCACAGACATTTGATGGTTTACCCACAACTATAGATCCCGCTGGCCATTCGAGATTAGATTGCTGTTGCGTAGGTATGGTTGTTGTTTATCTTCGATTGCAAGTCAATTCAATTGTGAGAAAACGCAGGCATTTGCCTACTTCTTGTAGGTGCTCTGCAGCCAATGTGCTGTCTCGATGCAGTTATATTGCTTACCCTGCAGCTGGGCAGCAGAAGCCTTCTCAGCACTTATACAGCAGTAGCCAATAACGTGTACTTCACACAACGACGACAGGAAGAGCAAAAAAGTGGAGCCGAAATACACCTCAAGGGCACTTAAGCCGATGATAGCCACTAAATTGTAGCAAAGATTCAGGTGCCAGGCTGGGCAACATATCAATCTGCTTGCTTTGCGTGCATTAACGGTATACACTACTTCCAAAATGTGATCCAACAAGGCAATGCTATTCTTATCAGACCTTCGGTGGAAAGAATGCAGCTTGCATCGAGCAATAGGACTTGACAATGAGTCAATCGGTTGACCAAATATTGGCAATAGACCAACCGACAATAAATTAGCTGTCCCATTCCTCCGCTTAAAGACAGTTGGCGACAGAAGCTTTAGCTCTGCAGGTCCTAGACTGTGGAACTCGCTTCCACAATTCTTACGCAACAACAACTACTCTCCAACTGCCGACTATGGCACATCTTTTTCAGCGGTCCTGAACTGCTACTTCTATGCTACTCACTACCTCAACTGCTCTCCTGACTCTGCTATGCTTCCCACCTTCTCTTTGTTGCGTGAGACGAAGTCTATTAACCGAATGCGTACCCAAAGCTGCTTGGGCTGTGAGTGCGATATACAAAACTCTCCTGCGTAACACCCACATGGTCTTTATGACTTTGTGGAGTTACTGACGGAGATACATTACATTACATACATTGCGCCGCAGGTTCACAGCACGTAATACATGAAACATTACTGACGACTGCCTTACGTCTGCCTTACCAGCGACCACCTGAGATCATGCCTCGGAGGTCCACCAACATTGGCTGAAAGAGAGGAAGCATCCGCTCACTGTACAATTTCAAGCTAGGTGGGCTGGAGTAGCCACACCAACCCACGGCTATTCTCTCCTAGGTTGGCACCACAGATTAATGCCTTGTGACTGAACAAGACCCACTAGTATGTCAGAGTGCTTCCAGTACCCAAATGTGTCTAGCTTTTTGGTGTCAAGTGCTTTCGGAAAAGCAACATTGGACGCAAATGCAAAATCATGGCTGGAACCAAGCATCCATCGGTAATATCGTTACTTACCTTGTCTAGAAGTACATTTTAAAGTAGACTTCAATGCGAAAATATTGTGAAGCCATCTTTCAAACAATTAACAAGCCTGCTGAGGCAGATGCAAACTAAAGACGAGCAATCAATTGGTCGATCATTTAGGATGACCACATTTTTGGCAGAGCCAGTCTTTCCAAGGGTAAGCACTCCCAGAAGCGATAACTTGTGACAACGACTTGTAATCAACGTGGGTGCTCTAAGATAGTCGCCAAAAAATACCCAGCACCTACGTTACCAATCGCCAGCTGGGCAGAGGTAGCCACATGCATATGCATATAGCAGCTGCTGTTTCACAAGATCCCTTTATGAATTGTGCTTAAGATCGCCAGTCGGATATATTGGTGTGTAGTTGGCGTTTGTGGTGTGTATGAAAGGTTTTCAATGGCTGTTTTCAGACCCAGAATGTATTTTTTTGCCCAAACCTTGGCATGTCCAATTTGCTTTTCGGCAGGTGCTGCAAAGCCACGCTGCCATGTGATGGCAGCAGCAGCGTACCTGCAAGCGTTGAATCTTGGCTTTCACACCGCTGCCCTGGCTGTACCAAGTGGCCATGCGGGACACACGAAAGTCTGTCGAGGTGAGGTTGATGCGGAAGTGACCTCGCGTGCAGTCAGGAAGCATACTGAAGCAGTCGCCAGCCATGCCGAATGGGATCTTGCGGGACCCCACGGACTCGCTGTATTCATAGTCGTCCACTACAAGCAAACGAACAGAAACGAATGCCTGCATTGGGATACACGAGGCGGCCAGCAGCAGCAGCAGCATAGCCGCACTGTTCGGCTATTATGTGCTCACCCAAAGCGGTCAGTGTAGTGATGTTCAGCTGCAGGCGCATGAATTGAGTGTAGCCACCTCGGTCATAATCAGTGGGCAGACAGTGATCATCACAGTTACCGCTGCCGTCTAGGGGGCAGGTGGTCGGCCTCCTCAGTCTATCGACACGAAAGAATGAAGCTGGCCTCTCAACAGCTTGCGATCGTGGCAAGCAGCCACGTGACTACTAGACCACGTGGCCACAGGAGTTCACAAGGCGCCTGGCAGCAGCAGGGGGGGGGAGGGAGGCTTACCTTCTGCTGTAGACGTGAGCATAATTATACTTGCTTCCAGCCGGCAAGGACAGGTATTCCTTAGGATTTCTTGTATCCATCCCCCGGCAGAAGATCTACAAAAAATACCCGCAATGCAGTAAATGCCAAACACGACAATTTACAATGAAAAACAGCCCCACCGACTAGACGATTTGATGCAATATGAAGAATCGACACAATGAATGGTCTGTGTGATCTATGTGTGGTTGGAAGCACTCGGACATTAAATATCGCCAGGGCACTGAGCACATTGTAGCGATGGTAGAACCGGTGAGCCTACTAGCGAACACATTTGTTAACTAGTGCATAGCACTAGTACAATAGTAATAGGGGGTGGGACTGCTGCAGCTGATTCACGTATGTTATGGATTTTAACGAGGTCCACACGGTTCGGTGTTATAACTAAATAAATCCTAGCTGATTAAACAACCTCTTTTTGTATAGCGACTGAAGAGCCTTTACGGCTATCACCACTGCTTGCAGTGGCAATACAGAATTGCCCACCGCAGGAATCGAACCCACGACCTCGGGACCGAGGTCGTGAAAGCAACCGCCTTACCTAGTGTGCCATCACGGCTCACCATCATTTAGTGAGTCTCGATGCAGAAACTTGCGCACGTGTTCGTCTAGGGCTGGAAGTTCACTTCTTTGGCAAATGGTGCTTTTGAAAAGGCTTCATCGAACAGTTGATTTTCACTATTTGGATGACTACGATAATTGACCAACCCTTCGGTCAAATACGAACAGTGTACAGAATAGGATTGCCGACAGTTTTAAAAAAAGAAGCCTTAAGTTATTCAGTTCATTGTAACACGTAGGTGTAACCCCGTGGCAGAAAGGGGCACTGTCATGAAGCTGCATACTCTTCAACAAAAGCGAAATGATCCTTACAAACATATCATCTTAGTGAAAGCGTTACTTCAGTCTACTCCCTGTAGAAGCCGCATGGAGAACCGGATGTGGTACGACAGCTATTCACATTTGGTCCAACACGACTATTCGGCCGAATACCGAATAACTACGTTTGGCCCACTATAGACTCCGCAGCAAATACTGAGCCAATGTAAGAAGCAGTCCTAGGGTTTTGAACTATTTCTGAATTAGTAATTATTAAAGTTTTTGAATTATCTATTGTCATCATCGTCTGTGTCACTGATGCACCTACATGTGATATGCATATGCTGATCAGCTGGCAACTCCTGGCTTCTCCCAGCTGGTGGCTAGCTGTAGTGTAAGTGAGGGATGGTCAACGCCAAAGCACATGTCAATCACACAGGGAAGGCATGGACCCATAAGCAGCAGATTATGGGGGATGCAGTTGACCACATGCCTCCAGCTGCCCCTCGCCCCCACCCCCCCCCGACTGATGTGCTCCATCGGCCTTTCTATAATAAGCTGCCCTGGACAAGGTTTACCTTGCCAGGGTGAGCTCGTGCTGCTGAGTGTTTCAGTCAAAGCGAGATACACTGACACTCCAAAAGCGACCGAAACAACCAAGCCGATCCGTATATTGGGAGAGAAGTGTGTCTTCGGTTCGGCTCTCGGTGGCGAGCTGCTCGTGAATGCCTTGTCGGCTGCTGATCTAGTGATATTCCGAGATCACCAGAGAGCAAAAGGCTGATCGCTGTCTTTGCAGTGTCAAAGTTGCGGGTCATCAACTTCGCTACACAGACTATGAATGTTGGGTGTCTACAGAGTTTTGTAATACCCTGCCTTTGCTCAGATCGTATCAGCAGCTGCTAGCATTCCTACCTTAACCAGAATGTTCTGTACAAGCAGCTGGTATTCGCCGTCAACTGTGATCCTGCTCAGAGACTGGAGCTCAGCACATGATTTGGCATAGCCTGAAGCAACAAGGATAATTGCCACATGTGCATAACGTCGATCTACAGACCGACGTAGTGCACTCGGTGTAAATGCATCACTCAGATCTTAGCTACAACAGCAAAAACGTTGGAAATTAGGGTAAGATTCTATTTTTAGATACTGTCCATGGGAAAGAACATGAGCATTTGAAAGTGTTGGATTTCAAGACCTCATGTGCAAAAGCACAATTATGTTGCATTTCAAGATTGGGAGAATTTTGGTGAACAAGGAATAGCAAAAGTAATGATAAGAATGACAATGGTGTCTTTTGCATAGCAGCCTATTATTCAGGTGCTTTAGAACGTTTTAAGAGAAGGAATAACCAAGAGTCAATGATAAATAAGGCATCATGCTTTGATAAGCACGCATAAGTAAACAAGAAGACATTGGGGACCGCTAGCTAGTTGATCGGACTCCAGATTCGGGATAAGCACTGACTCCCGAATATCACGAAAGCAAAGCAAATGAGGCAATAAAGACCAAGTTCACTGGAGCGTAAGGAAACGAGAAAAGAGAGGATCAGATGCATCTTCAGCTGGGACCTAGATGATCCAAAATCAATGCAGGTGGTGACAAAAGCCGGTAGCTAGCTCCAGACTCTAAGCGCATACTCACTGAAGGCCAGACCAGCAAATCGTGTCAATTTACTCCAAGGAATCGCTAGACGAGGACCGGCAGCCGAGGAGTGGGGGGCAGAGCAAGAACAAACTGGAGGAGCAAGGAGATCGGATAGGCAGGCTGGTACAAGTAAGTAAAGCAACCGGCAGGTCAGAGAGAGGATCTCGGAGGATGTTGCTTGATTGGGTGCCCGTGAAACTCAAGACGGAATTGACGTGAAGTGGCAGCTATGCCGTTTACGACAGGCCAGACGAACTGCTGAGCACCGTGTCAATTGCAGACGAACGGCCGCGAGTCATGAGTAAAGGGAATTGCAATCATCGAAACTCAAACTTGAGTTTAGTGACTGGACTGAAGGTGCTGGGTGAGTGGGGTAGTGTTCTGTACAAGTGCAGCACGGTTCAGTTCAAGCTGCAAGGAATCGAGCCTTTCCAAGTATTAAAGGTTGTATCAATAATTTCGACGTGCATTCTGGATGGGTGGGGAGAGTCATTGCAGATTTTTGAAAGGCAATATTGTGCAATGAATTCTTTAGGCAAGGTGGCCAATACGGGTCACTTGAGGATTGACCACACAAGACCACTGCTCAGAAGCCCCTGTAAGCCAGGTTTATAATATTTTAACGTACTTTGCATGAATGAGCTGGTTGGATCCTTAGAAGGTCACTTGAGTAAGCAGCCCTAAACTCCGGATAAGAGGTGAAAATGAATCCAAGAGAGGAAATTACTTCCCAGCTAGGGATAGCACGAAGGTTGAGGAGACCTGTTTCACACCCACCCACCCACCCACCCACACACACACACACACACACACACACACACACACACACACACACACACACACACACACACACACACACACACACACACACACACACACACACACACACACACACACACACACACACACACACACACACACACACAACACACACACACACACACACACACGTGTGTGTGAGTGGGTGCATATATATATATATATATATATATATATATATATATATATATATATATATATATATATATATATATATATTAGCTAGCCAGCGGACAGTGGAAAGGTACAGTTCAAGGACAAAAGCAGCACACGTTGCGCTGAGCTGCGCTGAGCAGGCTTCGGACAAAGCTCGCGCTGGCTACCGTTGAACAGTGACGCAGTGGCTCACTCACAGGGTCCCGCGTAGCATTTGCTCGTACGATCTGGCTGGTAGATGGCGTTGCACTTATCCTTGGACACGGCTTTCTGGCCGTCGCGAGCTGCCATGCAAGTGACATTCCTTCTGGCGCTACCCCAGCCGCACAGAGCCGAACACTGGAAAGTGCAGTACCGTCAGCAGGTCACGAGCACGTGCACGCAGGTGCAAACGGCAAGAGCAACGTTTCCCACGCAGTGCTTGTGGCGTGGTGCTGCTTTGCTCACTCCGGCCACAGCGGAGACCATCAGCCCGCTGCCCAAACTTGCTGCGCGCTCGCTCAGCCCGCTGCTGCTGCGCAAGCAAGCACAGCTCTCTCTCTCTCTCGACCGACCTGCAACCACGGTCCCGTCTGCCAGACGTAGCTGGCGTAGCACGGTCCCAGGCTGCAGCTACGCACGCCCGGTGGCCGATCGTGCAGGCTGCACGCAGCGCTGTCCCCTGTCAGCCAGCCCTCTGGAGTCCACGACTTGCATACGATGCTTCGCAGCTGCCGACCTTCGCCGCACGTGGCAGAGCACTGCAAGTGGGCACAGGCAGCGTATGCACGAGGCAATGGAGGGAGGAAGAGGAGTTTCAACAGTCCAGCTCTGTCTGGCCTGCGGATGCCCCCTCCCGTAGCAGGGTCACGTGTGAGCTTGGGCACATTGCACACAGAGTGAATTGCCGAAGTGAAACCTAAGCAAAGGAAGAAGCCTAGGCATGCTGTTACCGGTCGATGTCACAAAGCAACATTGCAGCCGAGTTTGCAATATCTATCTACTAATTACATACACATGCTATTTCTGCATTGTCCTTTTGGATGCATCGTCAACATCGGGTGTATCGAGATTGGTTTACCTCCTTTAAGGAGTCGGGAATGCGACTTTGCAGAGGATCCAAATTAGCGCCAAAGGGGAAGTCGAGGCATTGGCACGCCGAGGAGTTAAAACAAATCTCAGTGGCACGACCACGTGTCATATTTCTATGTGCCATGACACTCATCGGGGTAGTTTGGCGCTTTCTCTATGCCTGTAACTGGTAAACAGCAGTGGGGCTAGCCCTATGCTCGAAGACTACGTGGATCCGTGCTCTCACGTGTTCACAATTTTCAAGTGCAGCTCTAGCATATTAAAGGGGGAGGGGTCAACCAGGTCAGAGCCTAATCAGTAGTAACACACTTTAAAGTCTTACAGTAAAGCTAGATAGTTGAATGATCCAAAGAGAGTTTCACAGCGATTAGCCTTGTCAATCTAATGGCAATGATGCAATCACAACCTAAAATCCTTTGGGGATCCTGAATTTAGTTCGTATGCTCACAAAGCCCGGAACTCACTCCCGACTTATGTTACGACATCCCCGACTTTATCACATTTAAAAAGAACTTAAAAACTCATCTATTTATGGCAGCATTTAGTGGGTCCCTGTGATTCGTCCTTTATGTGCGTATGCGTGCTGACACTGTGCATGCTGCCACTAACCACACTTGCATGCTGACCCTATGCATGTCACCCCTAACCGTGCTATTCATGTTGTTTATCAAGCATGATATCACTCACCATTCAATCGCGTTTCCCTTTGCAGCAATTGCAAAAGGGCCTAGAAAGAGATTGAGTTCTCCGAGGGCACTTTATCAAGTGCATTATTATTATTATTGTTATTATCATCATTTCTATGGGTCAGATGTGGCATAAGCCAAAAAGCTTCGAGAGACCACATTGAAATAGACGGGCTTCTTCCATACGGGCAGAGAAGGCCAGGATTTGCATCACCAAAACGTTAATAGATACAGTGTGAAAGCAAATCTAAAGGCTTCAGACAGACAGAAATCAGCAGATCAGCATGAACAAAGCAGAACTCAGTTAATATCGGGAGAAGAAAATATTCAGTACCGATCTCAGCTGCTTATTTAGTGCAGTCATTCCTCGAGATTCATTCATTCGACAAGTTTTTTACAGTCGAGAGCAGTAATTCCCATCGAAAAAACTTTAACCCCGCAAGCCCCTTGAACTTTAACTCAAAACTTTAACCCCCAACCCTGTAGTAATACAGCTGAGTAGTGCCCCGAAGGCTCAAGGTAAAGCTGTCGCACGGTAAGGCTCGCCCAAGCTGTGTACAATACTCTGCTGCTAATAGCATCTGCCCAGCGGCATGTGGCTAGCTCGCCGGCCGAGTACCGGCCAAGATTAAGTAGTGTGTTCTCCCTGGCACCACCTTCAACCAGATCGTGTTCCATCTGATCTGGTCAGATCAGATAAGAGTTCTGAAGGGGCTCAACTTCAGAGATGGTGAGCAGGAGCATGAGCAAACGTCATGAGGAGGAGAAGGATGAGGAGGAGAAATAAGAGACCAAAAGAGAGCGAAGAGAAAGAGAGAGGCAGACAATGAGAATAGCGGAGAGATGCACAAACACACACGCATGCACATGCACGCGAATACACGAGAGGGAGAGAGAGAGGGAAGGAGAGGATGCTCTGCATGGTGCCAGTGGCTGTAATGCAGGAGTTTTGCGCTCCAGAAGTGCAAACTCACGGCAGACCACGGCTCGACGAGGTAGGCGGCCGGGCACACTCGCTCGTGACACTCGCGGCTGCTCTTCGGCTGCTGCAGGCCACGGCACCTCCAGTTCGGCGCTGGGTTGCCACTCGTGACGCTCGCGCAAACCATGGTCCGCCTCTTCAAGCCCATGCCACAGCTGGCTGAGCACTGCAGCCAGAAGCGAACGCAAGCAGCTGTACAATGGCGGCAGAGGAAGCAGCTGTACAATGGCGGCAGAGGAAGCAGCCACGTGGCTGCCACCACGTGGCGCGAGGGTGCAGAGCTCTTGGAGATGAGATGCCCGCTCGGTAAGGGAAAGACGTCAGGTAAACAGAACAGAGCATCGTTCAAATATTAGACCAATGCATCCCATGCATGCATAGACATGCTTGCTCATGCATGGCCAGATACACTTCCCGTATGTGTGTGCACACAAACACAAACACAAACACACGCGCACACACACACACACACACACACACACACACACACACACACACACACACACACACACACACACCACACCACACCACACCACACCACACACGTAGCAGACACTCGGGAGTGGGTACACGTGAGACCTCACATGGGCGTATGCATGCGTAAGGCGTACACGAGTAAGGCCGATAGCATATTGACTTAACATGGCTGCTTTGGAAGAGGTACTAAAGGCAGCTGCACCGTACGCAGCACAGGGAAAGGTAAATGTGCAGTCTGGCAGAAAGTCTTGTCTCCAGAGACACAGCGGAGCCGAGAAAAATATGTGTTCTTACTGCCGTCCATCTTTGGGCGACCCACTCGTAGACGTGTGACATCGCAGCAGTCGTGACAGCCACGGTGGTCGCAACACTGCACGGTGGCCCAAGACATGGCTCGCTGTCGGTGGGCCGATCAGCCGAGCTCAGACAAAGGTGGCTGCTAACAGCTGCGTTGCCACTGTGAGTCTCCACGCATTGCACTGTCCGCTGTCGCCGGCCCAGTCCACATGATGTAGAGCACTGCAGTTGCAGAAGCAGCAGGAGTAGTAGTGCCGTCATCAAAGCGGCAGATTACACGTGCAATGCATGCCGGGAAGGACACAGCTGCAATGCACACGCAAGTGAATGGAGCAGGAAATGCCCTCAAATGGTCTCAGCCTAATTCACGCTTAGCTTACTTCACGCTTACTGGTAGCCTGCCTCAACTTAATGACCGAGGTCGAGGGTTCGAGTCCTGCAGTAGGCAATTCTCTGTGTGTATTGTCCTCGGCTCAGCTGGGGGTTATAGCTTTGCTGGCTCTCCCACAGCAAAATAAATGAGGAGGCTGCTGCTAAATCAGCTAACCTTAACTTTTACAAAACCAGAGATAAGGTGATGTGGAGGAGAAAGAGAGGAGCAGGGTGAATGATACAGAGAGGTTGGAGCAGGAAAAACAGAAAAAGCACAAGTCCTCTCGAGTGTGCAAAGTTTTTGTGCCAGCAAAAAACTAAGCAGCTATTTCCACGCTACTCACATTCTCGATTGTCCTTTTGACTCAGCTATGCTTCTCACTTTCTCTGAGGCACAAGAGATGAAGTCTATTGGCTACCGTATGCAAACTGAAAGTTGCTTAGGCTTTGAGTTGAGGCTACAGAAAACTCTCCTGCATAGCACTCATCTAGTCTTCGTGGAGTTACAGACAGTGATTGATTACATTGCATTACACAAAGCTGTCACACTCGATGCACTTTTCCCTTTGGGTGTGCATATGGTTTCTGAATGTACAAACATCCTCTACAGTGCAAGAACACTGGTGGGCACGTACAGTGGGATACACAGTAAAGATTAGCTGATCCAGCAGTTTCATTTCCATGGCAGCAGAAGAGCTCTCCCGGCTCTACTCTATTTGCAGTGGGCAACAAACAAAAACTGACAGTACAGTACATTTCCGCAAGTGTTTGCTTCACTGCATCAGTTTTTTGCACCCGGATACTGATGTAACGCCAGCTTCTCGCAGGAAAAAAGGGCTAGGGTTAGCACCCGTCTGCTTGACATTATCGAAAGCGGAAAGCTTTTGGTTATGGCTAATGAAGCAATATGGCTGACCAAAAGTCGAAGTAAGCAAGGCAGACGCCACATCTTCTTAGCAAATTCCATTGGCTTTGATTTTAAATGATCAGCAAATGTGAAGCGCCTAGAAAGAGACTGAGTTCTCTGATGGTGCTCTATCAAGTGCATTATTATTATTATCATTAAAGTCGATCGACTTTCATCAGCTTATCGGTACCTTACTTTCACCCAAAGTTGCAGTTTCCCCACGAATTGACCGAGCAATTTTATAATGAATATATTTCACATCAGCTACAAAGGGATAGGCAATTTTTCTGTAGAATCCGGGCTACAGCATGTTCAGCCTTGACCCTACGAGCAAGTCTAAGTTCGTCATAGATGCCCTGCGAAACTATGTATGTCTTGAACAGATTGAACATGAAAACCAGATGTAGGAATATCACACGTTCGACTTATCGAATGTTGAGTTTCTGATTTCTATCAGTCACTGCAGTCGAACCGACTGAGCAAACGGCTAAGCTAGAACAGTGCCTCTAGTTACTGTATCAAGATTTCCCACTAATCACACCAACAGACACACAGCAATCGACCTTGAATGCACGTTACTACAAGCTGATCCTATTACATTAAACGCCCAAACCTGCATTGCTCGAGTAAAATGAGACATAGGACTTACATTAAATAGCCAGGATGACAATACGTCAAAGGTATACACAGAATTGTATCTACAGATGCTGCTAGCTCCACCCGTTAGCCAGTAAGCCGAGGTACATATTTAGTCGGTGCAGTTTTGTTGTCGTGCTTGCATATTAACAAGAATTATAGGCATTGCAGCACTGCTATTTTTTTTAAGTTCCAGCAGAAGTGAGAAGTGCAAAAAAACGTCACAGGCCACACGAGTTCTAGGAGGCCGAGGAGAGGGAGGCAGAGGAGGAACAGGGAGAGGAGGAGGAGAAGGAGGAGGAGGAGGAGGAGGAGGAGGAGGAGGAGGAGGAGGAGGAGAAGGAGGAGGAGGAGAAGGAGGAGGAGGAGGAGGAGGAGGAGGAGGAGGAGGAGGAGGAGGAGGAGGAGGAGGAGGAGGAGGAGGAGGAGGAGGAGGAGTAGACTGCAGCCACAAGCGTGCAGCAAGTGAAGGCAGCAGCACATTGCACACGTTGCATCGTACACTTGCGGACTTGAGCAGGGCAGTGAGAGTGGCTGAATAGTGATCTGACATGGCTGGTGCTGCTGCCAGCTCTGCGCTCAACAGTGGGTGGCGATGATGGCCATGTCTGCACACCGCCCACTGCGAGCCGCGACCGAGCGGCTGGCGCATCGAGTGCGCAAGGCTCGGTCCCCACGCGATGGACCCAAATACTCCGTCTAGTGGCATTGGTGTGACAGCGAGCGACCGACGTGTAAATCGCTTTTGGGCCGTTACTCACCGGGTCTAGTCTCTTCTCATGCAATCACACCTTCTGGCTACCGAGTCGCGCTGCAGCGCTAAGGAGAGCATCATCCCTGGCATCACCCGTCGCCGTACTTAGTGGGGCCAGCGCTTGCATGTGCATACAAGGTGCGCGAGCACGTGCGAGCCTGCCGCACCTTGCTCCAGGTCGAGGTCGTCCACCGGTGGCAGTCGATGTGTGCCTGCAGCGGCCAGCAAGGCTCAGTGCTTCGTGGCCTCACCGTCGGCTCGCAGCTGCCGTCATCAACCACCCTGCTGGCCTGGTCGTCGGCGCAGTAGATCGGCCTCCACCTCGTGCCGTTGCCGCACCTGGCCGAGCACTAGAAATGATAGATACGTCCGACACAGAGAAGCCTCGACTTAGTGACACCTCAAGGACGTTTGCACCATAGCCTACGGCCACAATACAAACAAAAACGGCAATGCGGAGAAAGCAGCTATAAGACTCGGCCCATCATTTTCTCATCCCAGTTTGGCAGCATCTTATTCAAACAATGCCTGCGAGAACCTTGTGCTTTATCTGCTCGAATGCAATTAAGCCCCGCCCATTGACCAGCACATCCCACATTCATGCAGTTAAATGACCTTGCGGTCATGCCGCTTTGCTCCGCTGCTCTCGAGCAAGTTGCCCACATGCAAGCCAATCCGGCAGAGGCAAACTTCCGACGACTGCAACCACGATACTTCTAGCACAATGGCTACCTAAATATCGTCTGCCTGTCTGGCTCCCTTGCGATGGCACCGTACCTCGCTCCATGACCCTGGCCGCCACGATGTGCATGAGCGGACGAAGCAGGACTCTGTGCTGTCTGGCACTGGCTGAGGCAGCACCGCCGCTGCATCGAGGTGGCTGGCCAGACAGTCGGCATGCTTCAGCAGTCGTCCACTGTCCGAGTCAACACAGGTCACGAGACGGCTGCGAATGCCGGCGCCGCACGATGCTGAACACTGTAACGGGTAAGAGGTCATACGTTTGCTGAGCCCAGATAACGACGAGGCCATGCTCTCTTTCGTGCTCAGTGTTGCCACTATGAAGGAGACGAGCAAGGAGACTCGTTCCAGAAAGAACTCCAATCTGGTGAGTGAGTACGTGCCGGTGAGCCGTGATGGCACACTAGGTAAGACGGTTCCCTTTCACGGCCTCGGTCCCGAGGTCGCGGGCTCGAATCCTGGGGTGGGCGATCCTCTATCGCCACTGCAAGCGGTGGCGATAGCCCTAAAGGCTCTTCTGCGGCTATACAAAAAGAGGCTGTTAAATCAGCTAGTGTCCAGCGAACTGTAAAGAGGATATAGGACAATAGAAAATAGGACACGCTGCCGTTGCTCGAAAAGGCCAGTCGTTAATGAAGCGATAGAGTGGAGAATGGGACAGCACTGGCTGGGCTACACCCGAACTACACCCGAACGACTAACCTCCTGGTGGAAGTTGTCCTGTTTTTCTAGCTCTTTTGATATCCCTTGGAGGAGAGGGGGGGTTATTAGAACTTATATAAAAAATAATCTGCTTGACAGTTTGGTCAAGTAATTTTGTATCGAATGAGGACATAGCCATCCGGGGCATAGAGTACATGCTGGCACAGCAATCTTCTATGGGACAGTTACTTATCATTAGCAAGTTAGGAAGTACGACAAAGACTCTGCTGCAAGCCTCTTGTTTTCAATAGACGTATATGGACGTTCAATAGACGTTCAATAGCAACATCGTGGTTTTTCGCATTGCAGCTTGGCTTCGAGGACTTGCTGCCTAAGTGCAGTGCCTCACTGCCCACGTTGCTGGCGATCGGTTGAAGTGCTGCAGCAACCGCACGTTGAATTTTGTCGGTTCTTTCTGAAGATGAACATGATCGATAGGATGCAATGGAGAAAGGGAAATCTAGGAAGGCGAGTCGGCAAACTCTAATCTATTGGACGTTTGCACGCTAGCTGGAAGGAATGTGCATTGAATAGCAAGCAGCAGCAGCATTGGATTGTCCCTTGGCCCCCACCCTCATCCTCCCAAAAAACCGCGCGAAAAACGGACGACCGTACACACGCATTGCGATTGATGCCACATATCAAGCAGGTGAGTTGCTACGACTACTTAAAACAGGCTCGTTGGGTCAGGGGTCGCCGATCAAACCAAGGATGGTGACGATATACTACTATATACCTCTTTTGCTACCCCGCCGATTCTGTTGCTTTTGTGCACATAATCAAGCTCAAATGCTTTGCAATAAAGTATTTTCATTTTTCCCGCCCCACCTCCCGTAATCACTCTTTCTCCGCTTCTTTCTCCGGTCGATCTGAGCTCGGTCAGCGCGGCCAGCTGAGCGGAGCAAGAGCTGCTACCAGGGGAGTGACTGACTCTTGCTCTGCTCAGCTGACGGGTAGTAAACGGCCTTTTTTCAAAGGGAAGGGGGATGAAGCTCGCTGTCAGGTAGCCACCACTCGGAGCCACCACACACGACGGACACAGGCAGAAGTGTTTTACGGAGTTGAACCTGGAGTCCAGGATGCCAATTGCAAACGACGACAGACTGAACCTGCTTGGCGGCGCTTTCCTCCGGTGGGCAAGCACCTTGCTCCAGAGGTGCTGCATGCCGGCAGCTCCGCCACACGTTAATGCAATGATGAAAACCGGGGGGGGGGGGGGGAGGGGCGGCAGCTTCTGCTTTTCCAAGCGTCGGATGGGGATTGGCTGACGTCGAAGGGGTCCAGACGTACCTGAGACCACGCGTCTGTGTGCCACGTGGAACACGACGACACCTGCGGTTGGCACGGTCTGCTTCCGGCCGGGGGCATGGCAGCGCCGCCATCAGCTGTGCCATTCTCCGATGTTCGTGTGCAAGCTTGCCTGGGCAGAGCTCGACTCTCCGCTGTGGCTGCCATGCTGTCGGTGCCTGCCGCGCTGCTGCTTCCGGGCAACAAACACGTGACGTTGCGAACCTGCACGCCGCCGCTTCCACACGTGACACTGCACTGTAAACGAACGCAAGAGCATGCACCGGTAAGGGACGGCCCGGCAGACACAGCTCAAAGCAGTGCAGTGGCAGCGAAAAGCCGAGAGCAGATAGCTGTACACTATCAGTGTGTAGCAGCCGTCCCACGACAGTGACACCAATTGCCGAGCTGGTTTGGTCTAGCGGTTAAGGTGCTCGCCCCAGCCAAGGTCTGACTGAGGTCGTGGGCTCGAGCCCCGAGGCATATGTGAAGCGCCTGAATAGAGATTAAGTTCTCTTGGGGTGCTATATAAATGAATTATATTATATAACCAATCGAATGCAGCAGCCAAAGTGTTCATGGCCAGCGTAGGTTCACGCGTCTGCCTGCTCTGGCTAAGGTCTAAGACGAAAGACCTGCCGAAAGAAAGCGAAAGACTTGCCACTTTCAATTATTACAATGCACTTATTTCGACATAAATCCTTGTCCAGTCTTAAAAACAACATCTCCGCTTCTCTGTCCGTCTCCTTCCTCTCTATCTCTCCCAGCCGAAAATTTCTCTCTCTCCTCCCTCTCCCTGCCTACCTTTTGTAGTTCTCTCGCTTTCTCTAGTTCTCTCTTCGTCTCTTTGTCCATCCCTACGTTTGTTTGTCTCAATACCCCCAGTCTCTGTCTCTCCCTGTCTCTGTCTGTCTGTCTCTCTCTCTCTGTGACTAACCAGGTCTCTCTCCAACGCCAGTCTGTATATCTGTCTGTCTCTGCCTCCCTCTCACTTTCTCTCTCCCGCTGGCTCAATCTGCTTGCCCGAGTGTCTGCCTCATCGTCCGTGTTGCCATCTGTTTCAGTCTCTCCCTCTGTCTGTCCATCGGTAAAGGAATGCAAGGTATACATCGCCTTCTGCAATATTTACAAAGAACACATATGCCCAACGTGCCACGAGGGTTCCACATTATGCAAACTGCTGCTCGAACAACTCATACCCCTCTCCTCTGCAGCCAGTGCTTGCTGCTGCCAATCGCCTGTATTTTTCATTAAGCCTAGTGCGACGTTTGCTTCACTTCAAACGTCAAGATGTAAGAAAAAAAGACTGCGCCGTGATGCAGTGGCTGCAGCTTGCCAGTAACTGGCCGGCACCGATCCAAAGTTCCTAAATTACTCACCGTGAATGTCAGCTGCCATGGACTAAGCAAGTATTAAACTGAGGGTTTCAATAGCACCAAGTCTAAGCATTTTTTTGTGACTTTGCAGTGCCTATGCGGTAGCTTTATCTCACCCAGCGAAGGAGAGGCAAGAAGCAGATCAAGTACAAGCTGAGTCAGAAGGGCAGTCAAGGAAGTGAGCAGCAGTACAAGTAGCAGCAAAGAGAGCGTGAACAGGGGATGCTGGCCACAGTTGACAGCAGGAGAGAACATTCGTCTTCTTCGTGTAGAGGCTCCAGAGAGGACGGGGGGGGGGGGGGGGGGGGAGCCAGTGCTGCACTGCACCCATGGCTAAGCTGCATTTATTAGCCCACCACTTTCGTTTATTTTGGCAAAGGGTTGCGCTTTCTAATGCTGATTGCTTGTTACTGCGTGCCTGTGCCATGCAGAGCTCGGTTTTTCTGCTGCTGTGCATCGCCTTCTGACACGTTGTTGTAGCTGTCTGCCACTGCAATGGACTGTCTGACAAGTGCTAACATTATGTGATATACAGTGGACACGGTTGCCTTCCTTCCTACCAGTGAAGTCTGCTGTGGTTCTACTTTCCCTCGAGTGTTTTGGCTCTCATCCTTCTGCTTCATATCTGTCTGCAATCCTCATTTCTACTCTCTCTCACTCCTTTCTCTGAAACACTCTCTCTCCCCCATCTGTCACTACTCTACTCTACTCTCTTTCTCTCTCTCTCTCTCTCTCTCTCTCTCTCTCTCTCTCTCTCTCTCTCTCCCATCTGTCACTACTCTACTCTACTCTCTCTCTCTCTCTCTCTCTCTCTCTCTCTCTCTCTCTCTCTCCCCCATCTGTCACTACTCTACTCTACTCTCTCCATCTCTCTCTTCCCCCGTCTCTCACACTCACTCTTGCCCCTGCCACATGCGCTATTATACGCATTCAGGTTTTTTCACATGGCCAAAGGTGCACACTACACAGACAAGCATAAAAGCATGTGCGATTTTAGTAACTGCCGACGGCAGCAAGAAATACTGCCAAGGTGTGTGCACGTATGATGGATGGTAACCAAATTGGAGATAAATCTTTCGGAGTCACCCCCCCCCCCCATTTAACAAGCCTATGACCTAACCACTATTACTTCCTCATAGCATTTGCTCAATCCTAATGGGTTGTTCTTGGCATGCTTATGAGTGTACTGATATTGTACACGTTATCACTAGGCAGCTTTTGAAAGCGAATTTATCACAAACACACACATACACACACAGAGAGTTTGAAATGCAGACACGTGTATGCAGAGCGATTCACATTCACCTTGCCACCATTCGGTTTCAGGTCACTGACCGCCACCAGGCTTTAGGGTGGTGGTAATACCAAGCGAGGTAGGCCAACGATTGCTGGGAGCAGGCGCTTTACAGGCGCTTTACCTTGCTCCACTCGGAGGCGTGCCACACTGGGCACTGGTGGGCCACTGAGCAATTTTCTACGGCCGTCGGCTGCTGCTCCAGTGTCAAACAATGCCACTCTGTCAGAGGCGCTGACGTGACATTTGCAGCCTGGTCCACGCACTCAACACGTCTCTTCCGCTCACCTCTTCCGCAAGTGACGCTGCACTGCAAAGCAAAGCCGAGTCGATTCAGGAGGGTAAAAGTCGGCAGCTGTGCGACGGTAAGGGCAGCCTAGCAGGCAAAGATCAACTGCTCTGGTCTCTGTCTGGATTACGTGCAGGCAAAACTTTGACTATTTTAACATTGACTACTTTTATCCGTCCTGCCAGCCTGCCTGTCCCTCACTGCCTGCACAGCCAAGTGCTCATTGTGGTCACAGCAAGCTCATCAAGCCCATAACGCCCCCTCGTCGCAGTTAGCTACAGGTCATAAGGCCCCCTCGCAGTTAGCCTACACTACTACAGCGAGTCAACCAACAGTATAGCTACTGTGCCATGCAAGTTCCTCGATGCACTGAAAAAAGCTAGGCAGCAAAGAACTACAGTTTCTCTTGTCCCGAAGTCCTGCAACGTTCTACTGTCATGCCACTCAGCTCTCACACTCTCTCAGCTCCTCCTTTTAACGAGTGATGCACTAGGCCAGTGCCTTTTGTCGGCCTATCATTTATTATATATACATATATAGGATTCCTATATTATTATTTTTTAACATTATATATATATATGTGTGTGTGTGTGTGTGTGTGTGTGTGTGTGTGTGTGTGTGTGTGTGTGTGTGTATGCATATACATATTATTTTGTCGGCCTTTTATAGACTATGTTTTACTAACACGAACTTGCCATCACCCTGCAAAAATCAACTGCAGCATGCATACCCTACTCTCTCACACTGTCTGCAAGCCTTGCACCCTGCCTTCCTGCTGCGCAGACATGGCATTACAAGCAGACATGGCATTACAAGCGGTGCCTCTGCTTCTCTCCGTAGCTTGCTGATGCGATCATCAAGGCTTCTGCGGATGGCCATTGGGAAGCAGCTCGGCAGCTGAGAAGGGTGCTTGGTACATATGCAGTTTTGCTTGCCTTGGTCTTGCCTGCCGGCCTAAGTTGCCCCGGCAGGATCGCCAACCACTCTCATCGTCTTCTACCGATGATGGCCAGCCTCTGTTAACTCGATGGCTGGACTGATACTGCTCTCTCCACAGAGGCTGCTGGAAGCTGGCTGTGCCGGTCGGCTGGCTGGCTTGGGGACCAATGACGTGGCTGCCATTCAACCTAGACCACCACGGCCAGGTCGGGTCTGGTGCCCGGGCTGCACAGACAGGCCAATTGGCTGTCGAAAGCAGCTGCTGAGAATTGGCAGCAGCTGAACCACTCTCCATGCCACTGCCTCCCCCCCCCCCCGACACTCGAGCAGCTGGCCTTGGCCTTCGACTCCTCCTTAGCTGCTGCAATGGCCAGCTGTGGCAGCCAGCTTCGGAGGCGTGGCATAGACCGGCACGGGCAGTCGGGCAATGGCCGTTGGGCCACGGCCATCGGGTCACGGCCTCGGGCCCCCTGAGCTCTCGTGTAGAGAAGTGCCCGAACTCACTCCCTGGCCCTCCTCCTCCACGAGCCAGCCCAGTTCTGTCCAGCTTTGCTCCACCCACCGGCTGGCTGGGCGGGCAACTACGTACAGCAAAAGGAACCGGTAGAACAGCTTCCATTGCCACTACTTTCAGCTCCTGACGTTGGTTGGTTGGCTGGCTGGCTGGCACCTTGGAAAGCATGCCTGGCTGTGGTCGGATCGGTCAGGATCAGGAGCCAACCTTTACCGAAATGTCAAGTTATGACTGCCCAATCGCAGCTGGCATAAACAGGAGCCTTCCATTTGCCGAGGTCAAAGGTCACCCAAAAGGCGTTTTAAAAAAATGTCAGACTGCCGGCCCTCAACCGCAGCAGCTGACATTTGTCCAGCTGAGCTGCCTGAACTGCAACCGAGGGAGCCGCCCGAACTGCAGCAGCCAAGACGGTTGACGGCTTTCGGCGTTAGTAGCTGGCTTCGTCTGTCCAAGTTGGCGGCTGCAAAGGGTGGCCATTTGCCGTCGCTATCCCACGCGGCAGTGCTGGCTATCACCTCACCCGTTGAGTTTCTGCACGCCGGGAGCCAGGGGGGCCTTGCCAACGAGGACCTGAACTGCTGAGCAAAACAGCAGGAGCACCCCTGCGAACGCTCAGCCAGCACTGAGAAAAACGGCAAGCAATCGCTCCGACAGCAGCTTCGACAAGACCGCTTCGCCAGCGGCTGCAGTCGAGCTGCAGCAGTGCTACTAACTGGCTGCCGTTGAAAACGACGGCGCCACCGTCTCCCAGCACCTGCTCCATGCAAGAGCCGCCGCTGCGCTGACGCTGAAGCAAGCTGCAGCCAGCCTCACAATCGCCTTGCCCTTGGACTGCCTCGAGTTGGAACGAGCGAAACCGATGGGACGCCATCAAATCGACCCGGTTCAATCGACACGGCACACGTGACCGACTTGAACGCACGACGAAGGTCGGCTTTCGGTAGCAGCTGCGGTCGCTCAGCCAGAGTCCGACTTTGCATTTCCCGATGCGCAGCCGAAGTTCTGCGGCAGGCAGCCGCGGCAAGCCACCGAGGTCGTGCTGGTGCCGCGTGCCGATGCTACCGAGAGAGCTGCTGCCGGCGAAAGCGGGCAAAGAGAGGCAAAAACGAGGCCGCGAGCACTTCTGCATGCTGCAGCCGATGCCAGTCGGTACATTCTTTATTGCAAACCTTGCACAGACCACTCGCGACTACCAGCTTGACTAGCAATCGTAGATAAGTTATATCACAGAGCTTCGAGATTAGCTTATTTACGCGAGGAGAAATGGTCTCAAACTGTTTGTTTCCTGAGAAGATGCGCTCTCATCGCGTTGTTGGCCACGTGATCGGGCCACCGCCATCGAGAATCGTGGAGGGCGCTGACAGAAGCTGCCACAGCTGTAGCTGATTCCAGCGTTGCTGCCGTGCAGCCTAACCAGAGTCGTCAAGCACGGCAGCACAGATAGTTGCAGGTGTACACAGCCCGGGGAGTGGCCGTCGCAAGACGGCTGGTCAGGAGGCGCAGATGCAAGGGCATCGACCCACCTGCACCCAGGGAAGAGAGAGTCAAGCATCCGGGCACTGCTTCATGCCACCCTACTCAAATGGGAGGAGGAGGAGGAGGAGGAGGAGGAAGAGGAGGAGGAGGAGGAATAGGAGGAGGAGGAATAGGAGGAGGAGGAGGAATAGGAGGAGGAGGAGGAGGAGGAGGAGGAGGAGGAGGAGGAGGAGGAGGAGGAGGAGGAGGAGGAGGAGGAGGAGGAGGAGGAGGAGGAGGAGGAGGAGGAATAGGAGGAGGAATAGGAGGAGGAATAGGAGGAGGAGGAGGAGGAGGAGGAGGAGGAGGAGGAGGAGGAGGAGGAGGAGGAGGAGGAGGAGGAGGAGGAGGAGGAGGAGGAGGAGGAGGAGGAGGAGGAATAGGAGGAGGAGGAAGAGGAGGAGGAGGAGGAAGAGGAGGAGGAGGAGGAGGAGGAGGAGGAGGAGGAGGAGGAGGAGGAGGAGGAGGAGGAGGAGGAGGAGGAGGAGGAGGAGGAAGAGGAGGAGGAAGAGGAGGAGGAGGAGGAGGAGGAGGAGGAGGAGGAGGAGGAGGAGGAGGAGGAGGAGGAGAAGGAGGAGGAGGAGGAAGAGGAGGTGGGATGGCTCATCGGCCAGGCTTGCACCACAGCTTGGTGGACGACCGAGGTGAGCCTTGCCAGATCAGGCTTGAGCCCAGGAAGGTCGGCTTGCTTACTGACTATCTGCAGTACGACATATCAGGAGCTGCTTTCTTTCTTAGAACTGGACAGTCAGTGCCCAGGTCAAGCAGACGGTGTTGCCATGTTGGTACGGGTGGGCTGCGTCACCGATGAGAGGATGATGAGGCAGTGGCAGAAGGGGTCGTTGCCGCCACCGATGAGAGGATGATGAGGCAGTGGCAGAAGGGGTCGTTGCCACCGTCCCTGACTGACCCAGTGGGGTCGCCGACCCAGGTGTCTAGGCATGAAGACTAGGTACTGTTGCACCGCCGAGGAGGGTCGGTGCTGACAACCCGGTTAGGCGAATGCGGCAAGTACTAGCTAGCGCCGCCGCTTCGAGCCGAGTCGCCCGCCGGAAATGCTACGTTGGAGCGACGGCTGCTGCTTCGGGCGGCTTACCGACGACCAAGTAGTCACGGACCAGGCAGGCCGCGGGCACGGGCTGCGGTAGCAGCGTTCGGCTGCAGGAGCCGGCTTCGGCAAGCCCTCGCACGCGGATGCTGGCAGTGAGGTGCCATTAGACCGTGCGCAGACGACTTCCCTCAGTCGAAATCCTTGACCGCACGTGACCGGGCACTGAAATGGAACGAAAGGAAATGAGCCACGACCGGTGACGAAGGATCGAAAAAACCACGCGAACAGCTGCAGAACAATGCCACACGAAGTACATTCATTTGTATAGTGCTATGAGAGAACTTAATCTGCATAATCTCTACACAGGTGCCTCACATATGCCACGAGGCTTGAGCCACACAACCTCAGTCATCAACTACATTCACCTAGACCTCTGTCGTTTAAGGCAAGCACCTCAACCACTGGGCCAAACCAGAGCTCGGTGAAAGTAGCAAAGATGGCAACTGTGCGAGCTACTATCTACTCTCAGCCCTAAGCTAGCTGGTGACGAACGAGCAATCGGGTACATAGCTGCCGAAGCTGGAAAGAAGGTCCGGGCAGGCACAGCAAAGTGCCCCACTCCACCCCCACCCCCGTTGGCCGCTGGGCTTACTGCAAGCCACTTACCGGAAGCCACTGACCGAACTGCCAGGTGCTGCACGGAGAGGCAACGCAAGCCTCCACCTCAGCAGGCGTGGTCGATGCCTCGCAGTCCAGTGTCGAGAAGGGCTCACGTTGGCAGACGACAATGCGTCGTCGCCAACCGCCGTCGCAGCTTGCAGAGCACTATAATGTGAACGCAGCAAGTGAGAAAGGCATTACAATGCCAATACACTGCACTCACAACTGCTGCTAGGGGTAATCATGGTGTGCGTCATAGTGCAGCAAAACCTGCCTATGCAAGCCATCCAAGGGACTGGCCGAAAGCTGCGCACATACAGAGGTGGTGCACACGTACAGGTTCCAACCCACGAATGATAGTAGGAAGCAAACAATCGCTGTGTATTCGCATTAGCAAGCACGGCACGCTAACGGTATGAAACCAGACTTGGGAAGTATGCTTGGGAAAAAATTGTGGATCCAGGTTTACTAAACAGAAAGAAATTAAATTCACATTCAGCAAAAATGTTGCTATCCCTTTTTTGGTTTAGCACAGTCTGATTCATGTTAATGCTCCGCCAGCTCCTCCAGCTCCCTCCATACATATAGTGAGAGCCAGTGAGAGTGACCTTCGATGTGTCAGAGTGTCATGCCAATGCCAGCAGATTGTCCAGAGACTCTGGCAGCTTTACGTAACTTTGATGATGGGTCGAACGCATCTCAAGCATAGTTTTCACCCAACGTCTTTGACATTTTTTTCATCTTTAATCAGGTCATAATCATCAAACATGTCATGTTCTTAACCGGTGCCTTAAAGTCGATTGATGTCTCACGTGCTGATGGCTGCCACCATACTCTTGATATATTGGAGAAACGTGCACAAGAAAAGCTCTTGGCATAGGTATCTTACAGGCTCAGAAATTACCGATCTGACTTTCCTGCTCTATATGGCCGGAGTAAAATCCAGTATGGACAAGCACACTCGCCTATTGTAGAAGTCTCTATTTGTGACCATGCCTTGCTAAGCCAGCAGAAGGATTGTAGCACCCTGGCACCCCGAACGGCATCCTTTCCCACTCCAAACTGTATCCATCATGTCGCTGATTATAAGCCCTTTGCATTGAGTTGAGTTAACAAACGGCTTGACGCAGCTAACAGGCCACATCCAGGTTCACACTGCATGCAAAGCCACCAAAAGACAGACTCCACGGCTGCCACTCGTGTATCTGTTTTCGAAACAAACTTACTGCACTGCTGCTGCTTTAATCTGCCTGGCTCCAACTTGGCAGCCGCAGCGGCGGCTCCCGACCAGCGATGAGAGACACAACCGAGCCCTGCCCAACCAGAGCTTCCCCTACCGACTTCGACCCCATGCCTCCTCCTTAAAAGCTGGAATACTTAAGATCAACTGGCAGTCTCACGGCTGCTTCAAAGACAAGCAGCCCAGTGTATGCAGTTACGATTCGAGCGACATCCAGAAGCTACGGCTACTTAGCTCTCAGTGCTGCAGCCAACGCAGTGCTCAGCCCCTTCCGGGACCAAGACAGAGTGGCACATATGGGCATTTAAAGAGCTGATATACAGCTGACACGGTGCAGATATACAGCTGACGCACAGACCAGGTCTGCTTTTACGATGGCCTCCTGTAGATTTAACGAGACCACGGCAGCTGTACTTGCACTGGGGCAGGGGCGGAGACAGTGCAAGGAATTGTAGCATTATTATTGAAAGCTTATACAAATGGGAATAGGAGATTAGAGGCGAATGCTTGGATGAGAAATTAACTACAAATGAGATCTAAACAAGATGACAGTGGGACCAAGAAAAATCACACCGAACTGGATACTGCACTGCTAGATTCAAGCACACATGCAGGCGGCGATGCCAATTACAAAGTGACAATGGCTAAAGGTTAATCGGGGTTCTGTACAAACATACAGAGTAGGTACCATCAGAGAGTAAAACAGCTCAGTCGACTCCTACAGCTTTGTTACAACGCTGCGGGCAGCAGCAGCGGTGAGAACAGTAGCTGCAGCAGAGAGACGGAGCAGTAGAGGCGGTGAAGAGGCTAGCTCCTGCTCTAGGCCCACTATGGCAATGAGCAACTATTGAGCAAACATTTTAGTAGAGTTGCCAGCTCTTTCAAGAGAATCAATCGCATGAAAGCTATTTGCTCATCTTGGCCACGCTGGTGCATGTCGTCAGTTCCTCCTACTTAAGGTCACCAACATAACCTGAAGGAACAGCCAATTGCAAGAGTGTGCACGAATGTGCATGCTCGCACACAAGCGAACACATTCTCCCACGCTTTTCAAAGACTTTAGGCAAAGTCGGCGCCAGGTTTGCATTTGCCCCTACCAACCGCTTCCCGAAACGTCTGCCATCGCCTTTTCATCACCGAAAAGCCGGTGTGTCATCAAATTGCGGCTGCCTGCTTTTGAAGGCGCTCCGCTGCTTAGTTTACATCATAGCTATAGCAACGACAACGGCAACGGGCCATTGCTAGCTTACTCGACTGCTGACCGCCAGCACGGCAGTTCGGCTATTCCTTCGACTGGCGGTGCATATGCTGAGACGGTGGGGAGGAAGCACGCGCAGAGGCGTCAAAACACTTACAGCAGACCATTGCCCAACGCGCCAGAACGCCTGCGCCACAGCGGCTGCGTGATTGCCGTTCACGGTCGTCCTTGACAGCACGTCGGTGGCGGCGGTAGTCGAGGCAGCAGTAGTCGGTGCAGCGGCAGTGCTGCTGGGGCCGGACCGAGCAGCCGGCGATGGACTAGCTTGCTCGGGCGTGACGGCGGCCGAAGTCCAGCCATCGGCCACGCTGACCAGCAGCGAGCTGCTGGCTGCTGCCACCGGCTGCTGCTGGCCGGTGGCAGATGCCGGAGCGGCCGGCGTGCTGCTCACGGCGGCCACAGGGCTGCTGGCCGACACGCTGCTGCCGCTGCCGTCGGCCGCGCAGCTCGGCAGCAGCGTCTCACAGCGCTGGACACTCGGTGGGCGCTCGGTGGGCGCACAGTCTGAGTCGTTGATCACTCGCAACCCTTTCTCGACGACGGCGCAGGCCACGTAGCGCGACTGGACGGCGTCGTTGCCGCACGATGCGGAGCACTGACAGAAAGCAGACAGAACGCCGAGGTCGAGCGCTACTTCACTTTGTGTGTGTGTGTGTATGTGTGTGTGTGTGTGTATGTGTGTGTGTGTGTGTGTGTGTGTGTGTGTGTGTGTGTGTGTGTGTGTGTGTGTGTGTGTGTGTGTGTGTGTGTGTGTGTGTGTGTGTGCCGAGTCTAGGGAGGCCCGACACGAGATCGGACAGTAGTATCAGCTGACACACGCACGCACACGCACACACACGGATGGCTTGAAAAGCAGACACGAAACCCAGCAGGTTCCTTGTTCACCTCCAGCTTCCTTGGTTACGTTCCTTGTTTACCTCCTAGTTCGATTTTCTTGGTGGCAGACATTTATGGAAGAGACGCTCGTCCGAATGCTGCTGCCGGCAGCCTGCTATGTATGGGAGTGCGCGTGGCTGACTGCGCCGCTCTCTCACGAAGGCCTGCCTGTGTGCACGTGGCGTGTGAGCACGTGACTATCCTGAATGAAGGCTTGCTCGTGTGACCATTCTGAGTGAGGGGCACACCTGTGCTCATGTGACCATTCTGAGTGAGGGGCACATTTCGCTCGCATGACTACTCTGAGTGAGGGGCACATTTGTGCTCGCGTGACTATTCTGAGTAAGATGTAATGTAACATATCTCTTGCCTGTAACTCCACAAAGCCATAAAGACCATGTGGGTGTTACAAAGAAGAGTTTTTTACAGCTCACTCACAGCCTAAGCAACTTTCGGTACGCATTCGGTAGCCATCAGACTTCGTCTCATGCAACAAAGAGAAAGTGGGAAGCATAGCAGAGTCAGGAGAGCAGTTGATGCAGTGAGTAGCATGGAAGTAGCAGCTCAGGACTGCTGAAAAGGATGAGCCATAGTCGGCAGCAAGAGAGTAGTTGTCGTTTCGTAAGAATTGTGGAAGCGAGTTCCACAGTCTAGGAGCTTCGGAGCTAAAGCTTCTGTCACCAACGGTCTTTCAGCAGAGGAATGGAGCAGCTAATTTATTGTCCACACAGGACCTGAGGGCGCGAAGAGGCTGAAACTGGTGCAGCAGTTCAGGATCCGGATGGGTCATGCCAACTGTGTTCGAGCAGCAGCAGCAGCAGCAAGCAGCAATCAGTCTCACCTTGCTCCAGCGTCCCTTGTGCCACGAGCCACAGTAGCTGTCCCGGCAGCTCTCCTCGCTCGGCGGCCGCTCGGCGGTTGCCAAGCAGTGCACATCGTCAAGACCCTGCCCTTGTGTGCTCCGGCAGCTGACGTACCTCATTCGCACTCCCCAGCCGCAAGTGGCAGAGCACTGTAACGCCCGAGTAGCCGGAGGCTGGCTAGCAGGAGCTGCCCGCCAGCGGCCCGAAGCACTCACTGAAAAGTGCTAGTGAGCTCACAGGGATGCAGCAGCGATCGCTCTTTGCGAGACATTATGACGACGTACCGCTGCCCAGGCACCGTAGCGCCACTGCGGACCAGCCTTTGCGACCCCGTGCATCCGAGCGTCTGACCTCGTGACTGCTGCCGCCGAAGCAGACACTGCCGACCCGGCGACTGGAGTCGGAGAGACGACGTGTGGTGCGAAGCTGCTTGGCAGCTGCACGCCTGCGACATGAGCACCGGTCCTGGAGCCGCCGGCAAAGGTCGAGGCACGACCGATGCCCGACCAAAGCGGCGCCGCTGTGGTCGTGGGCAGCAGCGCTGTGGTCGTGGGCAGCAGCGCATAGGACCAGCCATTTGCAGCAGCGACGCCCGCTCCTCGAGTCCAGAGCTCGTCGTCAGGCGATTGAGGAGGAGGAGGAGAAAGAGGAGGAGAGCTCCTCGGCAGCGGCGGCGGGGGAAGAGGATGCAGTGGCCGCCGCGTGGTGACCGCGGGAGTGGCCGGCGCCTGCGTGGCGACCAGCGCAGCCCGCACTCCGGCAGCATGGTCGCCGGCGCCCGCTCTCGCGACGCCGACCACGGCGACAGACGACCGGGCGCCGACACTCGGGCCGAGAGAAGCCGGAGCTGCCGCTGCCGTCGTAGCCCTGCTCGCAGGGCTCGAAGCCTCGGAGGCGGTCGCGATGGCGGCTCTGGCGGTGGTTGCTGCTGCGCTGGTGCTGGTGGCGATGGCGGCGGCGGTCGTCGTCGTCGCAGTCGTAGTCGACCTCGTCGTCGTGGTCGTAGGACAGGCTGCCACCGAGATGCACGAGCGGAACTCGGACGGCCGCTCGGCCTCGCCGCAGCTTGCTCGCAGCAGCGCACTGCCGTCAGCTCCCTTGCAGCGCACCAGCCGCCGCTGCACGCCAGAGTAGCCGCCGCACGTCACACTGCACTGCAACGTTGCAACCGGCACTGGCTTCAGCACCAAGCGCTGCGGGCGTCGGTGGCGGCAGCAGCGACAGCGCCACTCCCATGGGATCCGGATGGAAGAGAAGTAGCCAGCCAGCCAGCCCACCTTGACCTTGCATCTCGTCGTCGTCGGCTACGTTTGTGCAGTGTATGCGTGCAGGTAGAGCCAGGTGAGAATGGTTACCGACGGCAAAGAAGCAACACAGAGGCATAACCGGATGCCGACAGCTGACAGCTATTGTGACTAGGGGGATGCCGGTCGTACCGTGACTGACGGAGTGCTGCCCTAAGCAACAGGGACTTGGCTGCAACACCGTGCCGACGTTCAAAGCCATCACATGTAACTGGTCATAAGGAACAGCTGAGTTGACTTGAATAAAAATTACGCACTTGCTATGCACCCAAATAAAACTAAATCTCTTTCCAGGCATTTTACACGGGCTGGATAGGAAACCTAACCTTAAGTGCTATGTCCATTATATCTGCTAGTTTGCCAGGCCCTCGCTCACTCGGCAGCATATCATTTTCGAGTAAGTCCTTAAGTGTTTTGTTTTTGCTAGCATCGTCAGAGAGAAGAAGCTTCCAGGCGCCAGCGACAGCCAGGCGCTGACAGACTCAGTCTTGTCGTGCTGAACAGTAGCAAGACAGAGCTGCAGGCGGCAGGCATCTGTTGCACTGAAGCACGATGGGCAGCTCAGGCACACGGATGTCTTGGTTTGCCACAAAATAGCAGCTGCTAAGGGGTGCCACGACCACGGGAAGAGTCACGATGGCCTCGGTATTTCGACGTCTGCCCATTGACAGCGACCAGGCTCTCTGGCATAACAGGGCAAAGGCGCCAACGCCTGCGCTTCTGCACGTGAAAAGTGATGAATGACTGGGATCTCGGATGAGGTCTCGGCACTTCGAGAATCTCCGATCTGGCAAAGATTCAAGGGGATCACCGATCGAGCAACGATCGTCCGCAGCGAGGTGACCAGCTCGCCAGCAGCATGACGAGGACGCTGCAGGTGAGCCAATCGTGGCAGCCAGAAACAGTGAGCAGAAGCAGTGAGCAGCAGCCTGAGGGTGAGGCAGTGTGGGCGACCGATCAGGCAGCAGCGGCGGCATCGCAACCACACGGAACTCCAGCGCAGCGGCAAGACAGCTGACAGCACCGACCTGCTGCCACGGCTCGGCATGCCACTGCGGACAGTCGTCCATCCGGCACGGCTTGACGTGGGCCGGCCGCGCTAGCAGCCACTGACAGACGCGGTCGTCGACACTGTCGTCGCCTTGCTTGCACGTCACTGGCCGATAGCTGTCGCCCTTGCCGCAGCTGACCGAGCACTGCAAGATGCAAGCGCGCACGACGTGTGGCGGCGGCGGCCGGTGCGCCAGATAGAGAACGCGGCCCGGTTCAGCAGCAGGCTTCGCTTCGAGCTGTGCTCCGGCAGCAGCGGGCTCGACGTTCGATCGCCGACCGCCACGCGCATGGCAGCGGAGGCAGCCATTGACGAGACGTCGCGGTGCAGTGCGCTCGCAGTCCTAGCCGAGTGCTGGCACGGCGGCGCGCTGCAGCTCGCACCTGGCTCCACTCTCCCTGCACCCACTGCGGTGGCGGCGGGCATCTCTGCACGTTGCACTTGCGAACCGTGACCTTCTCCTGGCTCGCCGAGCAGGCCTCTTCGGGCGCGCTGCGGCCGCCGGCCACCGTCTTGCACGAGTAGAGGCGCTGCTGGACGCCTCCGCCGCAGGTCGCCGAGCACTGAGGGCAGAGCCGGAAGCGAGTGCTCAGCTTGCCGCCGCCGCTGCTGCTCTAGTGCAGCCAGAGTTCGCTCGTGCATTCGCAATGTGAGCACTGCGCGCTTGAGGACGTGTGTGTGTGGTGCACGTCTGCTTGACTGCACACGTCGCGAGCGGAAGCGGCGGGCGGTAGAGCATAACTGCGTCGGAGCCGATTGAGTGCTTGGATAGCAAGAGCGAAGCATCGTATCTATGCCGCCGGCGATTGACAGTGCACCTACGACCGGATTCAGACAAGTGGGCACGTAGTAAACTGGAGTCAACGAGAGAAGTTATGAGAGCATTTCGTGAACAATTGTTGGATAAGCCAGGTTCTTACGAATGCACTGGATGGTAAGAAACGAAAAGCTGCACGAAGGTCCCCGCCCACCAATCGGGGAGGGACAGCTATGATGCCGTTGTTGCTGCTAGTTTTCCTTAATGATTTCTCACAAGGTCACACCAGAGGCCTCAGCAGGTTTGGTGAGTGGCAAAGAATTCAGCCCCGTTAAAATCTTCAAGCTATCACGAGTTTTGTAACTCCTTTTCTAAACCGGGTTTGTTCACTGCACAGGCAGCAAACCAAAGAGGCCTACACTGCTACGGAAAAATCGCTATAGCTATAGTCCTGAGGCTGCTGTCATTCCTTTGCAGCGAAGGTAAAGCGCCTCGAAAGAGATTGAGTTCTCTGAGGGCGCTTTATCAAGTGCATTATTACTATTATTATTCCTGAGCTCGGTTGGCCGTACTCGAAATGCATTTGTAAAGTGAGCATTTTTTTTTTACTTTTCCCCAGTGCTAATAAATTAATAATTAGGCTATTGTTTAAATTAATGAATAATTATTAATTAACATTAATAATTAATTAGTTAAAAGAGAGAGGGCACTGCTTAGCGCTAAGGCATATGAGAACACGCGTCTGAGGCACTCATCGGGTCAAGCAACCGGCAAAGCATTTCTTCCATATATCTATGGAAGCTAACAATCGGCAGGGGGGAGGGTAGAATTTGGGTACGGCTGCCAATTACAAAAGCAGAAACCTTGCTCTCAATTTGCATCAGCTTAAAACGTCAAAGTTTGTCGTGTTGCGATACGTGTTGCTAAAAGGTCGGCCGAGCTTGGTCTGCATGGCAGCACGAGGCAGAGCATCGCGTCGACCCAGGGCTAGGATTCCGGGTCAGAGCGGCATCTGCCAGTGCCATTTTTTTCGGGTCAAACAGCAGAATGAAACCAAACGTACAATCAGCGAGCGGGAGCAAACTAGGGGCGCGAGCTCGGTGATACAGCAAGCGTGAGGCTTGACCTCTCACCTCACTCCACTCGGTGTACCAGTAGGTCGCCGGCAGACACAGTCCGCTGCACGGGCTCTGATCCTGAGGTCGCTCCGATGCCTCACACAATCTCTCGGACATGACCACGGCCACAGACGAGTTTCCCGAATGGAGGACGCACTCGACGCGTACCTTGACGAAACCTGACCCACAGTAAGCCGAGCACTCGCCGACCTCAGCCGTTCTCCACCTTGGAACGAGGACACCGTTCGAGATGTGCCCGCAGGGAAAAAACGGCTACCACTCAGGCTCGCACATTGGCGCGGGAGGCCGGAGCAGCTGCTCGCAGCTCGAACTCGGCAATGCAGACAACAACGAAGGTCGTGTGTGGTGTATGAAGAAGAATGCATAATGCATGGTGTAAGAATTTTGTATTTTGTCTTTGTAGCTGAATAGTAGGTATTATTTCCAAACTGCTAATACCTCGAAATTATAGAAAAAGGCCATTATTCTACACAATCTTTTCTTTTGTGACCAGGACTGTGAAATATTTGAGATGTACTTATTTTTTAGAGGATTGCAGTTACAGCGATGACCAAAAGTCCAGTGCTAAAGCAAAACATTTGTATTTTCATATACAATGTATTGTTTGTAGGCAATCACACCAGTAAATCATACTGCAATCAAATCAACTGCAAAGATGCACAAGCAAATTTTCATAGAAACTGTTTGACAATAATTTATTGATGGTCGCTCGACAGAGTTGTCGAGGCATGGCAGTGCTCAGTTGTTCTGTGGTTTTATACATTACAAGTAATTAATGCTGCTTTTCAGTAACATGGATTGTATTAAAATTACAGGAGCCTTAAGCCAACAGCTTCATCTTATTTCCGGCTGCCTAAGTGGTTAAATATGTGCATTTTCTTGAGATGGCATCAAGAGACTGCAAGTATCTGGCGGGCACTATTTTGCCACGTCAGCAGCCAAAGAAATAATAATAATAATAATAATAATAATAATGCACTTGATAAAGCGCCCTCAGAGAATTCAAATCTCTTTCTAGGCGCTTTAGAAAGGGCAAAAAGTCCTAAGTGTGAGGCAAAAAACGGCACATTTCGGTATGCTAGGTACCTCATTATACCTGCAAGAACAGCAAAAAAGATCTGAAAGTTAAGATGGGAAACTGTTGCTTGAAACTGTATGCTTTCACATTGTCAGTCACGAGTGAAATAAATTAATTACAGGTGAATTTTTTATTTATTTGTTATTTTAATGTTACTTTGTTCTTTTGAGTCGCCATAATTAGAGGGGTAAAAAGAGCCACAAAGTTTGGTATTCCAGGAATGTGGCAGGTACCCAGTGATCTCTCAAGCAATTGCTACTTCTGCATGATGGATCCTTCAAAGTGTACGACTGGCTTATAAGCACCTGCTATCAAATATATCTAAAGTTTGCTTCATCCATCACCTCACAGCTTAGTGGGTACACCCGGAACACTGTTTTCTATAAAGTGGTATCGAAACTGCAGTTGTGCAATGCCTATTGTGTCAATAGCAGCTGTATGGCAGGCAGCATGAATATTTAAGGAGGCTGGCTGACCTGGGCCACTGGAGGCCATAGCATGAGAATGGGCAAGTGCAACAGGATGAAATTTGGTGAGTAAACCCATAACACTGCTTTCAATAATTTGGAATCAAAACTGGTTGTGCGAACCTTTTTGTGAAAACAGCAGCTATATCGAAGATCAATTATTTAGGGCTGCCATTAGGACCGTGCCACTGGAAGCCTAGCATGAGAACATGCAAGCACAAGAAATTTGATGGGTAAACCCGGCATACTGTTCTCTATAGTTTGGAATCAAAACCGCAGTTCCATGAAGCAGTTTATGGAGATGGCAACTGTAATGCCATTCGAATACGCAAAAAGGCAGGCTGGCCCAGGTCATTGAACGCCATAGCATGAGAACGTGCAATCGCATGAAATTTGGTGAGTAAACCCGGAATATCATTCTGTATAAGTTGAAATTAAACTGCAGTTTTGTCATGCATTTTGTGGAAACGGCAGCTGTATCGAAGTGTGTCAAAATAACTCTTGGGACCCCTCAAAGCCTAGAACTCACTCCCGACTGACAGTCACGACATCCCCTGACCTGACGACATTTAAAAATAAGTTAAAAAACGCACCTGCTTCTCATAGCATTTGCTAGCTTCTGGTGTTCTATCCTTTGTGTGCTTATGCATACTGACACAGTGCGTGTTACCATTAACCATATTATGCATTTTGACAATGTGTGTGCTGCCATTAACCATACGGTCATGCTTCTTTTAGAGCGTATGTAGATTTCTAGAAAGAGATCAAGTTCTCTGAGGGTGCTATGTCAATGGATTACTTTTATTATCATTCAATATAATTAATCTCTCAAGAAGCTCATTAGTAAGAAATAGCATCTTGGAATCAGTGAGTTCCAAGGGCAGTTCCTGGGCAACCCACAAGGCAGAAAACTAAAAATAGAGCTAATTTGAGACTAGTGAAGAGCTGTAGCACAATTGGTTGCAGGATGTCCATCCAAGTAAGTAAGTACACTTGATGCTCATCTTGATAAATTCAATGAGAACATGCTCGGAGCAGGGCAAACATTTCTAACAGGACTTGCTTGACTTTGAACGACGTAACCAAGGACAGTATAACGAGAACATGATGGAGACTAGATTGAGGGGCTCATTTGTGAAAGTGATTTACAGTATAATTCTAAAAGTTTAACAACTACTTACTTCTAAATAATTTGTAATCATTGTTTATAACTTTAGTAAAAAATTGCTAATTAAGATTCATTGATTGTTTTTCGAAATACATGTTGAACAAATGACGTGACTTTGTCCGTTTTCTCATTGGCAATCGGTAAATTTCAATTCATCACTATCCTGGTCACAAAAGCAAGGTCTGTAAAGAATAATGGCTAGCATACTTTTTGAGGTATGAGAAAGTAGAAAATAACACTTACGATCCAGAGCAAAATTGTGCTACATAGCATTATTGGCATTGCACATCTGCACACTTGCCGAGGGTTGAAAGATTATGGCACAAAAGGATTCGACGCCATGGGGAGAGACAACGTGGGGTTTTTGAGATAATTAGAAATGAACCATGCTCAAGACACCATGCAAAGTAAAGCACGACACATAAAGATGCACACACGTCAAAGGTAAGCTGCCAGTGAGAGTGGTGTCATTTTGCCGGCCCCTGACCAACAGGCCACTTGCACGCATTCGAGAGTGCACCAGCAAGTGCAACAGCAAGATCAGCCACTGCTGCTGCAAATAAGCAAGAAATCTGGCGAATGAGAGAAGGAGAGAGAGAGAGAGAGAGAGAGAGAGAGAGAGAGAGAGAGAGAGAGAGAGAGAGAGAGAGAGAGAATGAGAGGAGGAGAGCATGCGTGCGGCCGACTCACCTTGCCACTGTCCTGCAGGCAGCTGCAGCAGCAATGTAAAGCAAAGAGCAGCCGCTACGCAATCTGAAGAGCGGGCAATCGGCAGCAGATGCTACGCGCTGGCCGTGCCCGCACTGCTAGACGCGGTGGCGGTGCCAGGGCGCGATCGATAATAAGGCATGGTTCTAGGCTGTGTCAGATCAGAGCAGATGGCGTTTTCACTCAAGGGACTGGCGTCGCCGAAGCCACAGCAGGCGCCACCCTGTGGCGCCACCTTTCGGCAGAGCCGAAGCTGCAGCCGCCGAGTTTGCACACAAAACGAGGCGCCGCAAGGGCTGCACCAAGTGCTGCCCAAGCACTGCTTCTCGGCGCCAGACGGAAATCGAAGCTTCGGCCACTGCCGGACGCTGCCAGCAGAAAGTCGAGAGCCAGGTCGAAGGTCGCGGGTGCCGCCGGGTACCTGAGGTCACAGTGAGTGTTGCACGGCTCCTCGAGCTCCTCGTCGGCGGGCCGCAAGAGCAGCCGGCACTTGGAGTCTGCCACCTCGACGAACCGAGCGCCGGAAGCCGAGCCATCGCCGCTGCCGTCTTTTTGCATGCACACGGCTTTTCTCTGGCGTTTGCCTGCGAATTTTCAAAACGTTCCTGCCGTCAGTCGTGCCGGCTTGACAGTTCAAGGGCAAAACCTGGCCAGGTCCCCTGTTCAGTTGCAACATGCTCATTTGACCGGCTACATTGATTGAGATGATGATGATGATGATGATGATGCGATTCAAGGGCGATTCAAGAAGCCTGCCTGCTCCATTTCAGGGCACACGTGCCCAGTTAGCGTGGCAGCAGCGGTCCTTGCCTCGACAAATACCAGCCACGCCAAGAAACAAGCACGGCCAGCGGCAGTGAGCTCAGCAGCAATGTTGCCGCTCTTACCTCGGCACGTCCGACTGCATTCCGACCAGCTGCCAGAGATACGCCACGCATAGACGTTGCCATGCAACGGCAAGACGAACGAGTACTGGATATTTACAGGCTGAGGCTCCCTTGCAATTAGCACCTAGAAAAAAATTGGGCAATACAATTGTTCGCACACAAAGCGGACAAAAAACGGATGGCAGAATTGTCACCTTGTCATAAGAAACAGGCTGACGTTTCTAGACGCGAACAGATCTGACTTGCGTGGTTCAAAACAGGGTAAAGAATCGAACAAGCCAAGTTGCCCACCGGAAGCTAGTGCATTGGCCGATGCGCTTCGAGCGTCGGCTTGCGGGTGGCGCAGCCTGCGCATCGGCACCGTGAGCTAACGCAAGCCATCACGTAAGCTGATGGATAAGCGCTCCAAGGCCAGCCTCCGTACGCTCGAGGCCAACGAGCACGAGCAGACAAAGGTTGGGAGTGCCGGCTGGCAGACGGCGCTGCTCGTCCGCTGGCCAATGGTCTGTCTAGGTGCTCTCTCTACCTGGTGCGAGCCTGGCCAGGCTCGCTCTGGTAGCGCCCGCACAGGTAGTAGCTGCGACGCGTACGCGGTTCACATACCACGAGCATCAGAGGCTCGTGCAGGCGTCCGGCGATGGTGATCCTCTCCACACGATGGGCGCTGCCGTGATACTGAACCACGGCTCCGTTGCTTAGGACGATGTCAGTTGGATACCGGCTGATGTAATAGTCTCCGTTCAGCAGGAACTTGCCCCTGATGTCTCGAAGCGCCATGTACGTGTCGTCATCTGGGCTCCCGTTGTGACTCGTCTGCAAAGCCTCCACGTGGAAAGCTCCGACCGGCAGGAGAGAGACATTGTTGTAACCTAAAGTAAATGGGCCATCCTGTTGACAAATCGCGGTGGGTGGGTATGGTATCGAAGATCCGTGCGACCGCCGCTTCGACTGTCGTTTCGACAGGAAGTGCTCGGCTCACCAACCTTTCTCGACAGGCCCGTCGAACCGATGCGATTGCATGGCGCACGTGCTGTTGTCTCCCCCGCACACGCCACACATGTCCGGCGCTTTCGTCGAGCCGAGCTCGTGGTCGCAGCCAGCAGCCTAGAGAGACAGAGAGCAAGCAGGGGCATGCTGCCGCGACAGCCCTTCCAGCAGGGACATCACGTGCACTCGCACGGACGGACGAGCGAGTGCCAGTCAAGTGGGAGCGGGCAAGCGTCAATTTGCGCCGACACAGAGCAACGTGCAGCAAGCACACGGCGGCGACGCAGCGATGGCATTCTGAAAAATACTCGCAGCCTAAGCATCTGGAAGCCGAAGCGTGCGGCACGCCCGAGCTGTTGGTGCGACCGAATGGTGGGTGGGCGTGCGTTGTGGGCAGCGCAAGGCACAGCAGCGGCCGGCCGGTCGCAGGCGCCTGCTTGGCCCAAGTTTTCGGCCGCCTGCAGCAGCAGACCGCACTCACCTGACAAGCGCCATTCACACACATGTCAAACGTGTCTGGCCCACACTTGGTTCCATCAATGACCTTATCTGCAAGCTGATACTGGGCGTGCTGGCTATTTTCATAACGGCAAGAGAGCTTGCACTTATCAGCCAGCCCTACAAACCGACGTCACGAATGACGATTGCCTTGCGAATGGGAAAGGCAGCCGAGGCAGTCGTGGCGTCGGTAGGAGGGCGGGCGGGTGGGCGCCAAAGCACACGACGAGCAGGCAGGGAGCGAGGCTGCAACGAAACGGAGAGAGGACCAAAGCAGCGGGCCTCATGTGATTGAGTGGCATGAGTGACAGCAGCAGGCAGGCAGGCAGCCGGGTCCTTACGGTCGACGTAAAAAGGCACCCACTTCACCGTGGCCGGTATGTTAGCCAGGTTGAAATGATGCCCATCAAACTTGGAGCACTGCTGCCAGCGGAAGTCGGCTGTACCCTCCGGGCAAGCCTGCAGCAAAACGCAGCGCGCGCACTGGGGCACGCCGCTGACAAAGCAGGCGCCCAGGCAGCTGGCATCGCCAGAGCAAGCTGCCCGTCGGGAAGGCTACCAATCATTATGCTCACACGTGCACGCCGGAGGGGGAGGGGCCGCAGCAGCAGCAGCAGCTGCTTCGTTGACGGTCCGCGACAAAAAAAGTCAACCGGACACACGCTGCAGTGAGATGGCTGAAGAAAAGCACTGCACAGCATTGCTTTTGGGTTGGACAACTAGTCTGCCTAGGTTGGCGAGCCGTGATGGCTCACTAGGTAAGATGGCTGCTTTTCACGACCTCGGCCCCGAGGTCATGAGTTCGAGTCCTGCGGTGGGCGATCCTTTATCGCCACTGCAAGCGGTGGTTATAGCTATACAAGGCTGTTCTGTCGCAATACAAAAAGAGGTTGCTGAATCAGCTAGGATCTTTTCTTTGCGTACAGCCACGTTCTTGTTCAGCAAAAATTCAAAAATGCCCATCTACTCTGTAAAACTGGCGTCGACAGTCGAAAGGCAAATTAAGCAACTCGAGTCACTGCTGGTGCTGTTTAAACACACACCTGCCGCAGACAACAGTAAAAAGTTTTGGGACAAAAAAACGCTGAAGTTCAACATGTCTAAGCTGAGATGCAAGTTAGTTTGGCAAGCAATGCGATTTCATGAAGTGCAGAAATGAAAGAAAACGATTAGGACTTCGCCTTGTCCGTGCTATAGAAGCCCCTTCACACGTGACTTTACTTGAAATCCGACATAAACTTGGCGCTAACGATATTCTTGGCCATAAGTTTCGGGGTTCGAATCCTAAGGGAAAATAGGATCCCTATTTTGTGTGCCGATTGCTTTATGGCAGTGAGTCGAGTAATTAATAAATGATAATTCAACCAGCACCATGGCCAGAGCTGAGACCTTTAAGGCCCACGATCAGCGACACAAAACCGCGAGCTCCGATCCTTCAACCAGGACTGAGATTTTCGACCGAACGTCAAAGCCTGTGATCAGCGCCTCGCAGGCAGCCACTTTCTAGTGCTTGCATCAAGCCGCCCACCGTTGCCAGACACTGATGACAGCTCTGGTCACCCTATGAAGGCGCTGGCGCGAGGATAGCCTGCTCGACGAAGCTTCTAGTTCTCACATTCATGCAGGAAACCACAAAGGTCAGGCATTCGTGGCTCAGATGAATGGCACAAGTGAAGCAGACAAACTCAGCTGTTCGTCTTATCCTCACTGAGTGAATGAAGATTGTCTCGCACAATCCGAAAAATTGTCACGCCCAGGGCTGACAGGGAGCTTAAATCACGTGTGTGCTTGCAGGTGTGCGAGCTCGCACGCCTGCTGCTCGTGCGCACCTCATGCACACTCCGCTGTTCGTTCAGCGCCACGGAGAGCAGCCGAGAATACCGCAGGCGAGGCTCCGGCAGTGGCGCAGCAATCTCACTTCCTTCACAACACTGCAGACCATTCTAGCTCGATCGGGGTCTGAAAATACGGGGGGGGGGCACTTTCGACACACGTTCACGATTTACCTACCGAGCGTAATCCTCCACGATTGCGCTCGGTAGAAAATTTGAGAATTTCTGATTTGCTGCTGAATGCAGCATTAGGGAGAGATCTCAGCAGATTGCTGTTGCCAAGCAGCCAGCACCAAGAAGACAATGTGAGCATCATGTGAAGTGACTGAACGAGTGGGAGAGAGACAGAGAGAGAGAGAGAGAGAGAGAGAGAGAGAGAGAGAGAGAGAGAGAGAGAGAGAGAGAGAGAGAGAGAGAGAGAGAGAGAGAGAGAGAGAGAGAGAGAGAGAGAGAGAGAGAGAGAGAGAGAGAGAGAGAGAGAGAGAGAGAGAGAGAGAGAGAGAGAGAGAGAGAGAGAGAGAGAGAGAGAGAGAGACAGAGAGAGACAGAGAGAGACAGAGTATCACAAAAAGTAAAAAAAGACGTGAGGATAAACGGGCTGTGAGGATGGATGTGCTACTTACAGCCAGCATCTGACGGGGGGGGGCTGTAGATCAGTGTTAGGCCTGGCGATTAGTGGTCCATTAATTAAAGGTCAAGATTCCGATTCTAGGCAGACAGACACCTCTAGCTTTTGCACCAGCCATCAGGCGACCAGAATGGCCCAGCCCAAGCTGCGCCACCCTGCCCCTCGCTCACTTTTCTTATGGCATTTCAGCCCCAGCTTCTCTGCAGACGGCCTCTCTAGAGTTTTAGGTCTCATCAAGACCTCTGTTTACCATTCCAATCAGATACTAATCAGACAGAAATGCGCCTCCCTCTATCACTCCTGTACAGGGATCCACCTGCAGCTGGTACCGCCAACAGTGAGGCCGACATTTCGGATACAGTGGCAGCATCGTAGCAGGAACTGTACAACAAGCTAGGTGCACAGGTATAAATAAATAAATAAAAATTGTATTCATTTGCATATGGCCATAGAGAAACAGAAACATTAGAAAAAGAAACATCATCTCTATTAGGCGATGTACATATACCGCAGGATTTGAGCCCACGACCTCGGTCGTCAATGGTGTTACCTCTGGGCCAGACCAGAGCGGGTATGCCAGGTTTTACCATCAAACAACTCCAAGCTTGCCAAAAACTAAGACAAATAATCACTTTCCTTTTCAATCAATGTGACAACTGCCCAGCAAGGGTGTGCATTATTCAATTCATTAATTCCTCCAATACCATATGCTTGCCCACTAGACGAAGGCAAGCGTGAGATCTCAGAATTGCAAAGCCGCTCTAGCTGGTATGGCTGTTACCGATCTACAATGACAACAGAAGCTCAGCTACGGAAGATAGCGTCCCATACCTGTCTGTTACACGACCTGTACCTCACTCGCCGTCCAACGCAGTAGCTGCCACCGTTGCTTGGTCTACAGAGCAAACAAGACGCACTTTTTAGCTCCGCACTGCAGCTAGAAGGCACCGGCAACTGTGATTTGCCAGCGCGTCCTTGACCTAGAGACAGTGCGCCACAGCCGCCGAACGGCCACGAGTAGTACACCGTGACGAGCGCAGCAACGCTGCTGCACAAATGCAGCCGTTTGGACCGTTCTGGAAGCATGTGCAGGTCAGAGCTAAAAGCGTGCTTTGCACGGTTTGCTTACTCCGGTAGCGTGCAGTCCCTCTCGGACTTTCTCACTCCACCATCGCACGGCCTAGAACATTCGCCGTACGGAGACCAGTGGCCCCAGCTGCCATCGACCGGCTCTGGCAGAGGGGCGCGCTCTACGCAAGCGCCTCGGTAGCACCACTGCAATAGGGCAAGACAGGTCGGGTGAGCAGCAGCTGCGTATCATGCACTGTCCAGCGATCAAGGCTGCGATTCGCACGACAACCCGAAATCGGGGAGAGCCGTAGCCGGTTTCACAGCGAGCTCTCAATGCTAGAAAACTTGCAGGCAGCAGACAAGAATGCACTAGACCTATTACCCGGCCAGGCGGAAAAAGCGATTTGGTGTGTGCTTGTGTACGAGTACATGGACATGAGTTAAACAGACAGACAGAAGTGAGAGAGACAAAGCCAGAGAGAGAGAGAGAGAGAGAGAGAGAGAGAGAGAGAGAGAGAGAGAGAGAGAGAAAAAGAGAGAGTGAGAGAGAGAGAGAGGGAGATAGAGAGACAGAGGGAGATAGAGAGACAGGCAGAGACAGAGACAGACAGATGGATACAGCACGAAATAGAGAGGGTGGCTAGACAGATTGACTTACAGATTGACAGTATGTGCATGCAGCATGACAAGGTGAAGAGGCAAAAGAGAAAAGACAGATAACTAAAAGAAAGCCTTGCCTTATTGTGATCACATGCGGTGCCGTCAGCCCAGAGCGTATGCTGCGTTCTGCAGCCAGATTCGTTCGGAATTGTACACCAGAGCACGTCACATCTGGCCTGAAAAAGTACGATCGCGGTGGCACGGGTGGAAAGCATGAATGGATGATGCTGCGAGAGTGAGACCCGATGACTTGACGACACGCTAAGACATTCCTCTGCTGGCCTTTGACATCTTGGAAAAGCATCATATTAAGCTAAGCAACAGCATGTCGGAAAGGAGCACGGCTATACTGGCCATGACAGAATACATAACAGCGTCGAGGCACAGAAAGATGGAGCACTACATTTCAATGTCACATGCTGCCGATGTCATTACAAGCACACACTAAGAAAAAGCCTGGATGACTGATGGACTTTCATCGCGACAGCACAGACACTATTCAACGTGTCTTTCTTCGAGTAATCGAGTACAGTAATGAAGCCATGGTAGGTAAGATAGCAGATGTGTGGGTGTGTGTTATGTACAGTTCTATTTATAAATACATATATATTTGTATAGGTATTGACATTCTTCACACACATATAAATAAATAAACACACACACACACACACACACACACACACACACACACACACACACACACACACACACACACACACATACATACACACACACACACACACACACATATATATATATATATATATATATATATATATATATATACATATAGCCAGAAAGTGCATAAAACTTTACAGTGAGCACACAACATGTAGCTTGGATGCGCGTGCGCAGTCATCACTAGACACGTTTGTCTCAATAATCCGTCGGTCAAAGTGATCCTGCTCTTCCTGCTGCTTGCAGAAAACAAGAACAGACAGCAATAATAATGTATTTCACTCTGTTCTTGTCAAACGGCCATGATGGCCGAGACCAAGAGCCTGAGCACTTGCTCGTGATTGGGGCAGTGAGTAGGGCAGTACTTGCGTATGAGCACATAGGCCAAACCGTCAGACAGACATGCGGCCAGCACACAAGCTCTTTAGAGCGCAGGAGCATCAGCACTAGAGGGATGCTGCAAGACCTAGTGCCGGGTCGTCCTGGCATGCAATAGCAGTGAGCTCTGTACAGGTCGACATTTTTCACAATGCCCACCCTGCCCATGTCATCCCAGCCCGCACGCTCTGCAGTGCGACACTGTGGCCTTGCGGTTGGTCCAGCACCACCCCCCCCAATGGCAGAGCACGCTTCGAGTCTGTCGGCCATTGAAGTGCCGAACCGCCCTGACAAGCAGCAAGCTGTCACGCTGCCACAGCAAGCTGTCACAGAGCTGCCATGGGCGTCACAAAGCGGCCAAAAAAGCCTGAGCAGCCGACAGACGGCTAGCCGGATGTGCTGACACGCTGCTTACACGTTTGAAATCAGCGAGCAAATGCACAATCTCAGGCATCAGAGCATCAGAGCGCTGCGCAGAAATCAGTCGACGAAAGAAATCTTGCATCTGCGCTTGCAGATGCCGATACCACGGATTTCGTGCGACGCATCGACTCGAAGGAATTCTTATTGGCACCACCGATTGAGGCGTGCAGCGGGCGTGCAAGAGCAAGTGGCAAGGGACTCACCTGGTAGTGGCACACCGTCGAGCCATTGCCGAACAGCAGTATGCACTGTGCTTCGGGGCTGTACTTCTCGCCCGGCACACGGGCCTCGCGTGAGCGAAGCATGTCCTCGTACTGCAGCGATGTACTGGGTTGGTCGCGAAGGCAGTCTGCCTTCAATGGAATGCTGGAAAGCAGCAAGCGAAGCGGCGTGCAAGCAGCTGAGCCGGTCCAAAAGGCCGGCAGTGATGGCGACGCGATGGAAGACCAGCGAAAGATAATACAAGATGGCAGCCCCCTCCCCCCTGCTAGTACCTCTGTCGATCGCCAGCGCCATGGCCATTCACGGCCCTTGTCAACGCACGGGGGGGGGGGGGGGGAGGAGGAGAGCAGAGTCACGCCTCACTAGCCATTCCCTCATTTCATAGGGCGCATCATTTCGTGCTCATTTTGTGCCGGCTGCATTGTTATCACAAAGCTCAAAGGCAATTGCTCGATTCTGATAAGATCGGAGCCCTTCGAGAATTTAGCTTTGAATTGGTGCACGGCACGTTACATTAAGCTCTCGCGCAGAAATGCGCATTTACCACAGCATGTATTCTGCCACGCTCACCTACATGCCAGACAAGATAGCTTGAGCAGAGAGCATCCTGCCAACATCAGGTTCTCCATCTAATCACTCGGAGCGCTGTCTTGCTCTCAGTGTCAGCTGTTCAAAGCCCCCACTGCATCGCTGCACGCACTTGGATTGCCAAGGGTTCAGGCGCTAATAACCGGCCAAGACCGGTACCCGGACGCAATTGGCCTGTACTACAATACGGCACTTTTAAGTCAGCAGGCCTCTCCGTTTTCCTCCTACCCTAACCATCCCCGCCCCGCCCCCGAACCTTTCCCCCTTCCCCGCCCCCCAGCAAGCGACTCACTCAAAGATGTCCGTGATGTACTTCCTACTGCAGGCCGACCAGGTCCACGGTGAAGCCTGGAAGTCCAAAGTGGCAGCCATTATGTGCTTGCTGGTCGAGTGCGCGCCGTACTTGCTGATGCTGCTACCGAGCCTTTTCTTCGAGCAAGCATCGTCTTCGTCGTGCGTCAGGCCCAACCTTGACGGAAACGAGGCGCTAAAAGCTTGCCCACACCACGGAATGTGGAGCACTCACTGAGCAGTTGCGCTTGAGTCAAACTGTGATATAAAGCAAGCAAGGGGCCTCAATAGCATCTCGAAATCATTCGTGTGTGCCGAGAGTACTGAACCGAACATGGAACTGACCAGCTGACTAGGGCTCAAATTGCAGTCAGCAGAAACCCACAGATGCCGACTTGCTGCCTCTGTGTCGACTATGAAGCATTGCCCCAGCTGCCTCAGACAGCTGGATCGTCTCTATATCTAAACCTGTTTTGGCGACTGGTCAGGCAAGAGAGCGGGAACAACTGGCGCAGGCACGCATGCGCACACAGGGACACGTGCTCGCGTGGCTCGGATATCCGGTGTGATGAGTGCCTTAGAGTAGCAGTTAATGCCAGAAAGTGCCTCAAAACCCTTAGGGTTAGTGCCGCGTTATAGCAGTGTCTGTAAACCGTGTTTAAAGTACTGGGGTCAGGAAAACCCAAGTTGCACACTCACATTCTGCCTCAGACGAACTTTTTGCTTGTTTCACTCTGCCCACCGTAAGTCTTGCACATTTAAGAAACAGTTAAGTTACTTTACTAGTAGTCAATTGATCAATGCCATGCTTCGATGCCTCCGATAGTGCTACTGGAGCAACAATAGAATAATTCGCTAGCCACACTAACATCCCCTCCCCCGAGTTTCACTCCTTTCACTCTTTGCAACAGAGAAAAGATCAAAAAGATGCTTTTTGTAGCACATGGCGGTTGGTGCATTAACCACCAGACCCGGGACTAAGGCAAGTTGATTTTCAACAGGAAATGGAAGTAGATTTTCAACCAGAGAATAGAGTCATACTCGCAGCAGAGCTTTTATGAGCGACTAAGTACCTAGCTCAAGCATCGTCATGCTACAACACCAAAAAGAATGATAGTTTTCGGTAAATAACGTAGCCATGTTTACTCGGTGAAATTAATCTTTTCAAGCCCCATCTAAGTGTGCGAGCAATTAGGAACTATTTGATGCATATGTATGTGTATGTGTACGCATGTATGCATGTACGTGTGTATATATATATATATATATATATATATATACACATACACACACACACATATATATATACACGTACGCGCGCGCGCACACACACACGTACATGCATACATACACACACAATCATATATATATATATATATATATACACACAAAATCATATATATATATATATATATATATATATATATATATATATATATATATATATATATATATATATATATATATATATATATATATATATATGCAGTTATATGTATATGTATGCCCGTCATCGTCTGCCAGGTGCCCGCCGCAGTTGCTTTAAGATTCTGAGGTCTTGAGCAGTCTCGGGGCCATGCAGCTCCGGGGATGCAGCTGCCGTGGGAGCTGGCCCTTTGCGTGACTCACAAATGCCCGAGTTCGTGAGCTAAGGTGAATGCACTGGCGAGACCGTTGTCCTCTATGACAGCACAGCTCCTGTCCAATCGGCACATTGTTCCAATCTCTGCCAGCCCTACGAAACAAAAACAACTGTCACAGAGTAAGCAGCAAAAACACGGGCGGTGGCACCTGCAGCAAAGCAAACCCCTGCGAACGGCTGCTATGAGAAGCGCTACCAAAGCGAGGGAGGGGTGCATGAGCACTTCGATAGCCCCCCCCCCCAGCGAGGCAGGAGTGGATGTAAAAGAAGGTCTAGGGCACCGAGGGTAATCGCACGATCAAAGCACCACGACTTGTGAAAGAGCTCAAATCCCTGCTTGCACACGGACGACTTTGTTTTGGGCAAAAGTAGCAGGCTCGTACGCCACTCCACTCCACGACCACGAGCGAGCGAATGAAGTCGGAGCAACCAGGTGCATGTCATTTGGCATGCCCAAGTCGGCATGCATACGATACGATCACACTCGAGGTGGGACATAAAAACCTCGGCTGGCTCAATGTGCACTCGGGCACAGGGCGGGCGTGCAAGCAAATCCCTGCTACTTGCACAGGGCAGCAAACCGCGACTAAACATACACCGACGCGGAAACAAAATCAGGTATAGCAGCAGCTTTATTCACGACAGGCATTCTCCAACTGATGTGTGAAAAGCATGGCACGAACGAATGTGCTCACTCCGAGTTTACCAACGAACAAATGGACTACACTTTTCATTAGCTGGTGAAGTAGGCGGCACGGGTCTACTCTGCATATGCCACACCCACAGCATGCCTTCGAGCCAGGACACGCAAAACCGTGCGTGAAAAACGCTGGCGAAACCCAAAGCGACAGCGACGAGCGATCCCGATAGCCAACGATTCCTTATGGCATGCTCACGGAACACGAGTTCTCTCTTTGGTCGCATTTGGCAGCCGAAGTAACTGCTAATACTCGCGAAACGTCATCTCATCTCTGCTTCTCGGACTATTGTCCCTTACTTTTTGCATCTCCAACTTCCCCGGGGGTCTCCGTACTCTGTAAATGGCTGTCTGCACACCTGCATAGCTAGCCCAGTTAAGGGGGAATGCCGTGTCACGTTGCAACGCATTCCGCCGGGAAGGAGCGAGTGGGTGGTGGCGGCGACGAAACTGCCGAATTTGCGCGACTAGCGAACGTGCTCGCTCACTCTCGCGTGATCACTCGAGCAAAGAGCTGCCGTTGGCGACGTCTGAGTGCGACCGCAAAGAGCGGCAATCGGCCCGTAGTTGGTCACGTGACACGAGGTCTGCTGCAGTCGGTCTGCCAGCTCTGTTTTAGCCGACCACTGAACAGGTGGTCTGCTGCTGCCGCTGCGGCAAATCGGCCACCGGTAGCAACGACGGGTTGCACAGAGAGGCTACATGGCAGGCAACAGAACGGCTGCCTTAGCGCAACAGCCTTGACAAATATGCCTGACTGGCGTGCCTGGCTGGCTGGCTGGGAGTGTGGCTGGGTGGCTGAGCGAGCAGTCTGGGAGCAGGCTCCCTGCTCTCCCGATGACGATGGCGCCGTGAGATGGCGCCGGAGCTTTCCCTTCATTGGCCTCATTTATTATGCTGCTGAAGAGGGGACTGAATCTACAGAGCCTGCACATTTGCATTAGAACAGCGTGCAGCCAGAGAGCAGCCAGATTAATAAGATGCTCCTTCAGCCGCGCAGCTGAAGGAGCATTGTTCTGCCTCTGGAAGCACCCCCTTGGCATGACTGAGGTTTCAGGTAGATGGTACTGGTTTTATGCGGTTGCCAAGTAGCAGCAGCAGCAGCAGCAGCAGCAGCAGCAGCAGGCCACGCGGCCTGCCGTGCAACGCACATTGACTGTACTGCATGCAAGTATGGAGGAATGATCCAAGCGACAATTTCAGTCAAGCATGCCCACTTTGTCAATTCGTGCTGTCTACAACCAATGCACATGCATGGGTTCAAAGCTGATCACGTTCCCATACGGCGATGTCCAGTGACAGATAAACAAGTAAGATACAATGTAGCTGATTCAACGTCATTTTTAGGGAGGGGGCAGAAGAGACTTTGCAGCTGTCACCCAACTTGCAACGGTCGATGAACAATTTGCTGGTGCGAATGACTCGAATCCACGAGATGGTTTTTGATGCATCAGCGCCTTACTAGTGTGATGAGGAGCAGCACATTCAATTCTTGGCCTTCACCTTTCTTGTCCTCTTTTCTCTCGGGCGGTTTCGCTTGATCAGCACCTTCACTGTTTGTTGTCGATTGCCTGGCATTCACCCACAGTTGGAGGCCAGCAAATGTCCTCATTCACAATGGGCACACTTCTGGCACTTCCTTCCTTAATCCTGCTAGCCCTTTCTGCACTCAGCAGGGTATACTACCATTGTCTAACAGCTGCAGGGACTCTGACATTTGCTGTATCCCTCACTCTTTTACTGCTATTGTGCCACTACTGTTGCTCGATTAATGGCTATCGTTGCTGGCTAGCCTGGCCTCAACTCGAGACTGCAGCTCCAGTAAAGGAGCTCGAGAATCGCTGGCCACATGCAGTGCCAAGAGATTATTGCATGGCCGTGCACACGGCAAATTAGCCCGGGTAAAACTTGCGCAATCAAAAATCGTGCTCGGGGCACATATTGTAAGGGGCTACTGCTGCATTTTTTCGGCAGAGCGGGATGGTAAGAATCCCATGGGTGACACTCATAAAAGGCAAGAAAAAATCCTCACACGGCATTACAGGACGGCTTACCGAGTGTGTCACACTTTCTGGGTGCTCGACACAGGTCCTGCCTAAAACATGGGCACACGATCAGACAGGCAGGCAGGCAGCTGAATTTATCGAGGAAATCGACACATCGTGGCTCATGCAAGATGCACTTGATTTAGCACAGAAGAAAGAGTTAGCTCATGGTAGGTAAGCAACCCCAGCATGTAAAAGAGAGAGAGAGAGAGAGAGAGACCTTATAGAAACTGCCCATGTTATGTTAGGATAAGCACAACAGAATGTCAATTCGTGGCAGCACAGAGAAGCTGGTCGGCATTCCTGCACAAACTTGGCTAGCAGAGGCAGTGCGACAGTCACGGCGCGATAGCAGCATAAGAAGCAGTCGCAGCTTCAGCAATGTCTAGTACACTTGGAAGACGGACCTGGTGATGAGCACTGCTGCATCGTGATGGTACGGATGCTGGTCGTCGGGCTCGTTTTTGGTGTGCTGCCATGAGCAGAATGAGTTAAGAGTATCGTGAGCATTGCTCGTGATCGAAGGCCCATCCTACGACAGAAGAACAAACAAATGCTGTCTAACAAAATTTGATTTTTGCCAATAACCGATACTGTTCGAGGAGAGATAGATCAAACCAAATAAAAAAGGGACACACAAATGTGTGTGTGTAATGATTTATGATGTTAGATGAGTAAATAGATATAGATGATCTGATAGATAGATAGATAGACAGACAGAGAGAGGGAGAGAGAGAGAGACAGAGAGAGAGAGAGAGAGAGAGAGAGAGAGAGAGAGAGAGAGAGAGAGAGAGAGAGAGAGACAGACAGAGACAGACAGAGAGAGACAGAGAGAGACAGAGAGAGACAGAGAGAGACAGAGAGAGAGAGACAGAGAGAGACAGAGAGGCGGAAACAGACTGAGAGAGAGAGAGAGAGAGAGAGAGAGAGAGAGAGAGAGAGAGAGAGAGAGAGAGACAGAGACAGAGACAGAGACAGAGACAGAGACAGAGGCAGAGAGAGAGGCAGAGAGAGACAGACCGAGAGCTAGTAAGACAGAATGCTAGCTAGCTGCAGGTAGATAAATAGTTGCTGTGTCACCTTGCACAAGCAGCGGTGAAGGACAAGAGAGAGCATGGCATGCAGAGAGATATGCATTGCACTTACCTGCTCGTTTTCTAGCACAATCAATTTGGCCAGCACAATATTCACATTGCTTCCAATAGTGTGGTGTCTATAAATATTGGCCACCTGGAAAAGAGGACAGAGTAATGTAAACGAAAACGTAGCTACCGAATTTAATATAGACGGCAGCACCAGTGACTAGAGGAAAGCCGTCAACCAGTGATTTGAGTTTGATCTTCCTCATGTTTCGGAAACCCCTTTTGATGGGAGCCAAGAAGGTGCTTTACCGGGAAAAGAGGATATTATACCATGTTCACTGAGTACAGTGCATCATTAGTACTAGCCTGCCAATCATGTTTTCGGGTAAGCTGGAGTGTGGACAGCAAGGAAGCACCAACTGCTGGCCCGAACTCCTAAAATAAGACTAAAGGTAAAGTTGAATCTTTTTTACTTATTAATAGAAGGAAGGAGGAACCATAGGCAGATATTCATGCTCCACAGACAGCTTCACATGGGCCTATTCGTCCAGAGATAACTGAGGAGGAACCACCAATGCCAGAACCGAAAAACAGAAGGAAGCCTGCGGCTCGATGACTGGCCTGCATACCATCTTTAAAAAAACAGACTTTAACTTTGCCAATAACCGAGTACATACTGTATGAACAGGGTAGTAACAATACCAGACGAGATTCGATGGCTGCATACAAGTTCATGACGTATTGTTGCCTATTGCAGTCATTTGCATGATCTGCTAGCCATGTACATGGAAGTCTAAAGCCTCACAGCAGCTAAAATACGGCCCTACAGAAAACTGCATACATTTAGACAGAAGGTGGTCAGAGACATCTATTTACACGGGATTCAGCCAGTACAGACCCAGATAATAGAGTTTAATAGAGCCAATTATTAACAGCTAGAATTAAAATGCTACGAGTAATTATATTAGGTATGGATTAGCATTTGCTCAAATTTTCTTCAAAAGAAAATATAAGTATTATGCCTGTACATCCACCTGTAATTTCCCAAAGCTAAAAAGAGCAAGCGGATGTTATGATCGGATGAGAGTTTTCTACCGTATCTCAAATTATAATCAGCTTTTTGTGAACAAGTACACATATGTACATGACTGGCCCAAAAAAAAGTAGCATCGTGGTTAAAAACAGAATCTTACAAACTCACTGCCTAGTACTACCACCACAGTTAAGGATTAACATGCAAAAACAATATTTGTAGCAAACTGCGCAAAGCTGCCCATCGGTGGGCCTACTAAAACTCACTGCCGAGTAATATCACCACAGTTTAGGATTAACATGCAAAAACAATATTTGTAACAAACTGCGCAAAGCTGCCCATCAGTGGGCCTATTAAGTGTTAAAAAATGTGAAATAAAATTGCTGGGCAATATCATGCTAATTATAAACAGCTGTGTATTTCGAAGAAGACTTATTGATCTCAATACAAATGAAGCAAATTCCGGTTGTTGAATATTCCAAGTATTAGTCTCTCAAAAATGCCTTTCAACGACCGACCTTTTCGAGAACGGTTAAGTCGTCTGGTTTTTCGCAATTCCAGACATGGTTCAAAACTATGCATGACCAGTCATGGAGACTATGTAAAAATCAGTTACGCTCTAAAAGCAAGATTCCACAACTACAGTTTTCTGATGAAAAAACTTTAGAGCCATACACAAATACTATACAAGTCTAAGGGCAGACATCCGAAATGTCAAAACCGTGGTGATCTGTTGGTATAACAAGGTTCGATAAGTTTACAAGAAGAAGCTTAATTGGAGACATGCATTTTGCAAATCGAAAGAGTTATGACCTAAGAAACGGTTTGAAATAATTCGTCAAGTTCAGGCTCATCAAACAGGGCTTTCCCTTTTTATCACCCTATCAGTTTCATGCATCGTTTCAACCTACATCCGACCTATGGGATAACGTTGAGGATGCGGAATACGTTGCTTAAACCTTTGCTAATTACTGAGGAAATGTGCGACTCAGTCGGTTAGATGATTTTACCGAGGGGAGCACTTGGTGCATCTACTAAATCCTATTTCATAATGCTCTTTCCTATGGTGTTATAAATTTTATCTTTCGAAAATTTAAACTATGTTAGTGGACTGTAGTTGCTCCAGATAACTACAGAGCAGTCTGACTTCGTATGCTTATGCACCTGGGGAGAAAACCAAGGTGACAGTGAATAAAAAAAAAGCTACCAAGTTACGAATTACGAAATTCGAGCACCTTAAATAATAATAAGGTTAGCTGATTCAACAGCCTCATTTGTATGGCAACAGAAGAACCTTATCGGATATAGCCACCACTTGCAGTTGGCAACAAAGGATCGCCTAACTACAGGATTCGAACCAGCGACCTCGGTCGTGAACAGCAAGCACCTTAAGTCCTGGGCTATCGCGTTCCAGCGCCGTTTGTTGCCCATATTGCTAACACGTGTGAATCCTGTATTCTGCTGCAATTGTATCAATGAGTTAAAAAAACCTCAAGTAACTGAGGCAAAACCTTGATGGCTAGGATAAGTTGATTTTCTTTCTAACACCATTTTACCAACTTCGGTTTCGTTTCTAGCATTTTCAAATACTTTAATAGATTTCCTGCTGGAAAGATTCAGAAATATCAGCATGCAGATATTGTAGCACAAACATGTGCACACTTGCACACCCATAGTTATTACGATGAGTAAGTACGTGTAGCTTCCCGGTCCACAAAGCATGATCATTTAGCAGAGGGCCTAAATGACTAACATGAAAATAAGGTGAGCTTTCGCTCGCAATGCATGTCGGAAGGCAAGTGAGCAAAAGCGAGTGAGCAGTGCAAGATGAGATTACCACAGCTATGAGTGTCATGAGGTAATTCTCCAGGTTTGCTCCGTGCTTCTGGACCATAAGGTGGTCAGCAGTTACCAGCAGCTCAATGGTTCTCTTATATGATATGGACCTGATGTGGCGACGTCTGCTATGCCCTGATGATGTACTGCCACTCAGTAAGGAAGCCATATCTGTTCCATCTGCAGACACAGGAAAGAGGCCCGCGGTTTTTTATAGCGAGCACTAGACAGTTCGACACTGTACAATAAAAGAAGCTTCTCTTCCGCACAGTACACCACAGGCAAGCAGCCATCTTTAGCAAACAGTACCACAGCGCCTAACTTTCGGCAGCCTAGCAAGCTGGCTGCAAGCTCATAACGAGGTACAGCACTGAACGCTGCATACTGAATGCTCCATTTGAGAAAAATGAAGCTTGCCGGGCCTGTGAGCCAGTTGGCAGGAAATTGATTGTCCCGACAAATTAGCAGCAGATTACTTGCCAAGCCGGGCGGCGGCCCTTCACCATTACACAATTGCACCGTTCAGTGATTCAGCTAGCAGCAGCAGCAGGCTCTGGTCAAAGCCGAACTTTAGCTGCTGCTTTAGTGCCCCAAGTGCTGGGCCAAAAGCGATTGCTAGTGATTAGCAACGACAAGCATCTGGTGTTCGTGCAAACAGGTGCTCTTGGAACCCAGCTGGCCAGCCACTGGCAACAGGCTCATTCAAGCCGGCCTGACTCAAGACTGTGTGTGCTAAACGCCTGCACTACGCCTGTTCAGGTTGCCTTGAGCCAATAAGGCGATTCATGCCCCCAAAAGGCAGGCAGCAGCGGACTTTCATTGCACACCGACAGTGCAAGTCTGTTGGATGCGCATCGGTAACGGCAAAAGGGAGCTGCAGCAAGGAGCTAAAAAGGCCGAGGGAGACTGCAGCTGCAGATTGACCTGGTGTGCCACTATCTACGTATCTATCCATCCATCCATCCACCAACCCGCCAAAGTCTGTCCATCCACCGATCTATCTATCGATCCATGTCTGTTTTGCCTATCTGTTAGTCTGTCTACCTGTCTATGCATCTGTTTCTACATATACCTGGTATTGATCCTCACTCTTTCTCATTTTCTTGTCTCTTTTCTTAGTCTCCGTGTTTCCTCATCTTCTTCCTCAAGCATTATTCTATGCTTACTTGGCACGAATCGATTTTCAAAGGCTGAAGCTGAGGTTGAGTCACTGTGATTGCTACTAGGGTTCTGACAGTACTAATTGGCAAGTGCACACAGCTACCACTGTGTTTAGCAAGCCCACTGAAACCACATAGACGTTCGGCTGCATCAGCCGAAGCAAATGAATCGCCGGCATGAAGGGCAGCTGAAGCTGCCAGGCAGACACCATCGGCTCGAAGGAACGGCATCGTTTAGATGCTTTGCTGGGCACCACAGCCCGAGTGATGGAAGTGCTAGGGAGGCGAAGGCCGTCTACTTTCGTGTCTCTCATGGGTGGTTGTCAATGTACAGCCACGCTCACTTGGACTGGTTGAAACAAGTAGATCAGAAAGAATCCGAGCTAATGAATGGGTTTTCGTGTCACTGGTTTTGCTTGGCCAGAGGCAGGGGCAGAGAACGATAAGGAAAAAGCATTAACCGATAGCAGGAGTAAGCATCATCAAACTACTGATCATCGGTCTTTCAAAGCAAGCAATGGTAATGGGGGCGAGTAACACGGATTTTGTTTGGAACCAAGGAGCAAACCCAACTTTGTGTTATCACGGGTACATGTTTAGGATTAAGTGCAGAGGTCAAGGGATAATGGTGCATTCGTTTTCCCTAGCTCTCCTATCTCCAGAGTTATATTCTACCACAGTGGTGAGCCGTGATGGCACACTGGGTAAGGCGGTTGCTTTCACGGCCTCGGTCCCGAGGTCGTGGGTTCGATTCCCGCGGTGGGGCGATCCTTTATCGCCACTGCAAGCGGTGGTGATAGCCCTAAAGGCTCTTCTGTCGCTATACAAAAGAGGCTGTTTAATCAGCTAGGATTTATTATTTATTTATTATTATAGTGACAACTCCGTTTTGTCTTAAGCTCTACACTTTCTCTTGTGTGAAGCCAGGCACACATATATGCTAGCATATATATACATATACATATATACATGTGTATATATATATATATATATATATATATATATATATATATGTGTGTGTGTACATATGTGTGTGTGTGTGTGTGTGTGTGTGTGTGTGTGTGTGTGTGTGTGTGTGTGTGTGTGTGTGTGTGTGTGTGTGTGTGTGTTCATTTGCATGCTGGTGCACACGGAAAGAAGGCAAACACATTGCATGCACACTCACACTCGTGCGCAAATGAACTGCATGCCCATATATGCATATGCATACAAGCACAATTGCAGGTACAATTCTACATACACAAAGGTCCATGAGTATTTTTATGCACCGCGAAATTGGTGAACTCCCACGCCCCTGGCAGTTGGGAGTGGCAGAAGTTGCCCGGGAAGTAGGTGCCGAGCAACGGAAATGATCTCCACATTATATGACTGCCGACTACGACTCCGAGTGCACCAGACTAGCAGAAATGCTATACAATCAACCGCTGTAACCTAAAAACCCACCATTTTAAAAATGCATGCACTTCTTAAGAATAGGGCTGCATATTACACAATCATGAATATTTTGTGCGCGAGAGAGTGTGGGGGTGGTTCTCACAATATGCCAGCCCCTAGTCAATTCCTCATCACGCCTCTCGACAGTAGCTGGCACTTCTTGCACAATTCAAATTCTGTACTCGAAGGTGCACGGCCTGTTCAATAAAGGCATATTTCTGGCACTTCATAAACAAGGAACTAGCAACATAACGAAAGAGTGAAGACTTCGTCAGATCTAATTTGGTTTAGTAGGACAATTGAGGGTTTCAAGTCAAACTGATTAAAATCCCGATTAAAACTCCATAGAGAACATCTAAGGGATGGACTCAGCCCACCAACTAAGAGGCAATACAAGTTCTGCCACCCTGGCGAATGCTCATTTTGAGTGGCTTTCAATGCTATTTAATCTTCACCGAACGAAACATCCCAGAAGCTGGTGGCTTTGATACCCTGCCGGGAGTAGGCTGTCATCAACAAATATACGGTGAGTGTACGTTTTACTGACTAAGAAGTTTGGTATTGTTGTTTTATATACTCCCGTGAGCTTAACAACATATTGTCATTAATTGTCTGCAGTTTCTGCACCGCGCACGAGTTGTAGAATATTAGCCTGAAAGTCCTGCGACACACACACCGTAGGCCATTATGTTGTGGGCATGTAAATACCTATGGAGTTGAGTGTTGAGAATCAACAGCAGGACAGCAGCTCTTGCATGGCAGGTAAACCATTAAGAATGCTTGCCGTTTGATAAAGCAAAACCCAGTATGAGATGCTCAAAGCGGCAAAAAAGCTGAACGGAGGTTGTGCATGCAGCAACCAGACCAGTAGCTAAGGCTCTTTTGAGTCAAACGGTGCTGCTAGGTGACACTTTACATGAGACAGGTCATACATAGGGAGCCCTGCCTCTGCTGCCGCTCAGCATTAGTACGTCCGTTTGAGCGTACGTGTGGTGGGCAAAGGGGGGGAAGGGTGGTTGGCCAGCTAGTCGCGGCCCCAAGGATAGGTCCATCGGTACTTGCACAAATATTAGCACGCACCTGGACCAGACGCAGGATTAGAATAAACACGTTACTCTGAGCAGACCTCTGATCCTCTTCATTGTTTACAAGTACATGATGTGCTAAAGCTGGCTCGGCCGAATGAACTGCCCAAGAGGCAGCTGGAGGAGGAGGGGGAACCAACCCAGCAGGTGGCAGCACCAGCAGTCCACCTAGCCACTTTGCAGATAAGCCCGATACTATACTGGCTGATTCAATAGCCTCTTTTGTATTACGACAGATGAGCCTTTAGAGCTATCACCACGGCTTGCAGCGGCAATTAAGGATTGCTCCCCACAGGATTCGAACCCACGTGACATCGGGACCGAGGTCATGAAAGACAACCACCTTACCCAGTCTGCCAGCACGGCTGGAGAGAGGCACCGTTGGGCGCTAGATATATCTATGGTACAGCCCCCCCCGGCTGATTTGATAGTAAGAGCTGCACAAAAATGAGCTCAAACGAACCTAGGAAGTCAGGTGAAAGTGGCCAGCACTACTAAGCAGCAGTATCCTGACGCCATCCGGTGGCAACGGTCCAACTCGGAGCATGTGCAAAGGCACAAGGCATTGCCTGAATAGTGGCTTCATTGTCCTTATTAAGGTGACCAACCCAAAGGCGTCATAGAATGAAGGAAGCAAGCAAAACACTCAGCCTTCACAAATGGTGCATCGGATCCGATCCAACGTGAGTCGGTGACGCGCGACAGCTACGAACTCACTCTACTGAGTCAGTTGCCCCGAGTCGCAGTGTCACGAGGCACTGCGACTCGGGGCTGTCGTTGCTGCGTGCCTAGGAGCGCACCGGGGATCTAAGCTGAGCAGACTCCTACGTCTGCAAGTAGCGGGCTTGAGTAACGATTAGAGGATGGGCACCATTGTCTACCAATAAGAATAATAATAATGCATTTGTATAGCACCCTCTGAGAACTGAATCTCTCTCTAGGCCTTTACAGATGCTGGATATAAATCACTACCAAATGTTTGGTTGTAACGTCTCCGAAAGCAGCAGGTATAGTTAAGTGGTGAAGGCAGATAACCCTCGAAAATCGAGAAGAAGATGGAACTCCTAGGTGCATGCAGCAAACATTGGCAGCCAGGTTCGACTCCCTTGGTCATCACAACAGCATCCTGCTGTGGTCGTGAAGCTGCGCTCGACCCTAGAGAGAGAGAGAGAGAGAGAGAGAGAGAGAGAGAGAGAGAGAGAGAGAGAGAGAGAGAGAGAGAGAGAGAGAGAGAGAGAGAGAGAGAGAGAGAGAGAGAGAGAGAGAGAAAGAGACAGACAGAGAGAGAGAGGGAGAGAGACAGAGACAGAGAGGGAGAGACAGAGAGAGAGAGAGAGAAGGAGAGAGAGGGGGACAGAGACAGAGCGGCAGAGAGAGAGAGAGAGAGAGAGAGAGAGAGAGAGAGAGAGAGAGAGAGAGAGAGAGAGAGAGACAGACAGACAGACAGACAGACAGACAGACAGACAGACAGACAGACAGACAGACAGACAGACAGACAGACAGACAGACGCACGAAGGGATGGGGAAAGGCACACGAGGGCTAATGCCACTTAGCGATTATTAACCCTCTCTATACAACTCGCTGACTATCAGCTCAACTCTGACTGACTGCTCAGAAACCTAACTAAACTCCCAGCTGACTGGAGAGGCAGCCCCAGGCCCTACAAAGTTGCGCAATCCCTAACTGGTAGGCAGCCGAACACTTCATCACGAGCCTAACACAGTATCCTCAACGGAAGCACCCCAGCATCCTACTGGCTCACTCTGTTCAGCAGGCAGATGGTTACTTCGAAAACTTTCCCACCTTCTATTCGACATGCAATCTCGGGTAGCTGGGCTTTGATGAAAGCACAGCCGTTGGCAGTCCAAAAGAGAGGCGTGGCTCCTCGACTAGCCAGCCGCAGAGCCACGCCCATGCTCGCCATGCAGGGGGTGTGCCAGCCACGGCTGCCTGCCGACGACGAAGCGATCACTTGCACACCCCCACCCTTCAGCTAAAAGCTGTGTCTTTCTGAGATGCTCTTTCTAGAGGAGGGCTAGCGATCGGCAAAGCCAGCTGCACACACACACGCACGCACGCACGCACGCACACACACACACACACACACACACACACACACACACACACGCACGCACACACACACACACACACACGCACACACACCAGCACACACACACACACACATGCACACACACACACACACACACACCAGCACACACACACATGCACGTTCACACACACAGAAGCTTTAGCTCTGCAGGTCCTAGACTTTGGAGCTCACTTCCACAATTCTTACACAACGACAACTACTCTCCTGCTGCCGACTATGGCTCATCCTTTTCAGCGGTCCTGAGCTGCTACTTCCATGCTACTCACTACCTCAACTGCTCTCCTGACTCTGCTATGCTTACCACTTTCTGTTTGTTGCGTGAGACGAAGTCTGATAGCTACCGAATGTGTACCGAAAGCAGCCAAGGCTGTGAGTGAGCTGTACAAAACTTTCCTGCATAAAACCCAGATAGTCTTTGTGGCTTTGTAGAGTTACAGACAAGAGATATGTTACAGTACAAACACACAAACACACACACACACACACACACACACACACACACACACACACACGGGTGGCACAAGCCGACGATGCTTGCTACAAAAAGTGCTTCCTGCTCTTCGGCTCTGCCTCCCCTGCAACTTACAGCAGCTTTGGCAAGCCGAGCTGGTGCACCGGACCTGAGCACGTGCTGGCCAGCAGCCGGCAAGCAGCCGTGCCCTATTTAGCCACAACTAGCTACCACCGGTGCCTGTCTGGTACTGAGGCACCGAAGACCAGGCGGCTGACCGCAGAGGATAAGAAGATAAGGTCGGCAGCTCCATCAATGGCCCCGAAAGACAAAACACAGGTGGTCTGCAGTGCCACCTCTGTTTACAAGCTTCCAATCAGGCAGCAGACCCATGGCAGCCACTGAAGGCTAGAACCACGTGGCTGCTGGCTAGCCGGCCTCCCTCCCACTTCTCTGCTCGGCTGCCCCTCGACCCTTTCGAGGCACAGTCTTGCTCCCCTTCCTTTTGAACTGTTTGCTTCCTGCTTTATAGGCATGCACTGCTGAAAATGCAATGCTGCTGAACGCACAAGCAACGAATGTGGAAAAAATAATATCTGATTTAACAGCCCCTTTTGTATAGCGACAGAAGAGCCTTTACGGCTATCACCACTGCATGCAGCGGCGATAAAGGATTGCCAACCACAGGATTCGAACCCACGACCTCGGGGCTGAGGTCGTGACAAGCAACCGCCTTGCCGAGTGAGCCATCACGACTCACAGAACCTCGTGGAGCCAGAAGCGCAGAGCACGCACAGACAGACAGAGAGACTCGCACGTGCTCCCTCAGACGTACGAGTGCTTGCACACGCACACGACCCGACTGCCGGAGCTAACCTAGTGCACCGGGTAGCCAGGTGCAGACCTACATTGGGGCTGCAGTTGCACTCGCTGCTGCGAGCCAAAGCACGATGCCGACGGCAGGAGTGAAGTTCATGCAAGTATATACTGCTCTTCTCACTTTAGGCCTTACTCCATAAGCCATTCTCGTCCACAGCCTCGATCCTAGCAGCTGCTCCTTCAAATAATCGTGCTATTTCTCAAAGGGCTTACTTATTGGGCTAGGCAACAACTTATAACCTCTCCATGGAATTTGGACGCGTTCCAAAACCGCTAGACGACCACATCAGCTCCATGGTCAAGTCTGCCTACTTTCAGCTAAGTACCGTAGGCAAAATTAGGACTTTCTTAGATAATGATACCATTGCCAAGCATTGTCTATGCATTTGTGACATCCTGCTAATCCATACATTTGTGACAACCCGTGTAACGTCTGCAGCTCATTATTTGCAGGTATTACAGCAAGTGCAATATGATGCATGCAGCTGATGCAAAACTCGGCAGCTAGGCTTGTCAGTTGTGAGCGTCGAAGCTGCCACATGGGGCCGCTTCTCACCGGCCTGCACTGGCTCCCTAAGCAGTCGATCGGCTTCAAGGCTCTGCCTCTCACTTTAAGGTCCCATCAATGTCCTTATCCGGCCTATCCATGTGAAATAGTTCCTAGGCAGGCAGCCCACCGTACCAACTGCTCTTTGAATTAATTCGTTTAGCTGTGCTTCCAACCGACCTCGGATCCGATGGAGACCATGTCTTCAGTTACTATGTTCCCAAAGCCTGGCATTAGCTACTGACTGACATCGTGACATCCCGCGACTTGACGACTTAATTAAAGATTTAAAAAGACTTAAAAGAAAGGGATTGAAAAAGAAGAAGCTAAACACCCGACTGCTCCTCACAGCATTTGTTCGGTCTCTATGAGTCGTTCTTTATGCGCTTATGCATGCTGAAATTGTGCATGCTATCACTAATCCAAAAGACATGCTTTGTCTCCGGCATGTGTAAAGTGCCTAGAAAGAGATTTAGTTCACACGGGATACACATGTTTAATCATTATTATTATTCTTATAAACAGGCTATTGCTCTGCCCATGTGAACTTTCTTTTGTATGATTACGTGTGCAAAAAGTATGCCTATTATCACTAACCGATTGGCATGCTTTCTGTCCAGCGCTATTTAAAGCGGCTAGAAAGATAGATTTGGTTCATTTAGGCTGGTATACATATTTATTACTGCTATCACTATAAAAACAAAGTGTGACTAATTTAGCTTGTACCCACTTGGCCCCTCCACCTGTCCAGTTGGCGATAGCAATCAGCTTCAGGAAAACCTGGAGTACATGCACAAACCAACTAGGCACATGGCCGCTAGGGAGTTCAATAGAGCAATCGAATAATGGCTGCTGCACTGGGCTCATCGAACACAGCAGAGGCAGCATTCAATGAGCAGAGGACCTCGGTGAGAAAATGGTTACTAATAATTTTGTTTAGCTAATAATAATCAAGTCATATTTAATACCATCCTCCTTGTAATGCTAGAAAGAGCAAGTGCTTGGCATTCCTTTTTATGCTGACGTAGGCGGCAGGAGGGGGCGATACCCTATCGATGGCTACTAAAAACCTACTAGATCTGTTCAAGGTTAATAATAAACATTTGAGGCTCTAAGCTCCCGGCGATTAATCACCAACTCGTGCTGACCTCTATCTCTGTCTGTAACTCCACAAAGCCACCAGGACTAAGTGGTCATTAGGTGAACTGTTTCCTACAGATGGCACTCACTGTCAAAGCTCTTCGGTGACCATACGGCAGCCAGCAGCCATTTAAGAAGGCAGCTGAGAAAGTGGGCAGCAGCAGCAGCTCCGGACGGCTGAAAAGGTTGTGCCCCAATCGTGACCGCGATCGGCGGTGGGCAGCCTGCCAGCCTTTACCCAGGCCACCAACCCCTGCCTGCCACGAGCACGCAGAGCATCCAGCGAGCAGTGAGTGCAAGCAGCAGAGAGCAGGCTGTGGCCGCACAGAGGGCAGCACTCCATCGGTCAGGCAGCGAGCAAGCATCGGTCGAAGCTTCGGGCCAGCGTGCCACCGCCGCAGCTGCGCCCACTCACGCAGACCAGAAGAAGAGGGTAGAACGCCACAATTATTAATGTCAAGCACGTAGCCTGCCTGACTGCAGGCTACCTGCTTGCCTAGGATTTCCCTAGCGGACGAAGTTTTCCCTGCGCTCTAGGGCCAAGCTCCGAAGGGCACAGGCACTGATAGCCTAGCGACGAAAGAAGCAAACAAGGTTGCCGATCAGCAGTTGTCAAATGAGAAAAACTGACTGACTGCACACCAGTCGGCCAGCCAGGCCGGTGTCACAGAGAGTCAGCAGCCAGAGGCCACACTCCTCCCCAACGCTGCAGCAGCAGCAGCAGTTGGGGGGGGGGAGGCAAGGGCAGGCACCTAGGAAATGATAATGGGGTGAACAGACGAAGCTACTGCTGGAGTGGCCGAGACTGCAGAGGGGGCGTGGCGGTGGCAGCAGCAGGGCAGCTACGATCCGATGAGTCTGATCTCGGCTCCTGTCGTCAGGTCAGTACAGTACTTGCACACCGTGCCACACTTCAGCCTTGACCAGGCCACAATGTCTCTGCCTGGCACCAACCACTTCCCAGGTGGGGGGGGCCAAAGCATCAGATGGCCATCACTTCCAGTGCTTTTTAAATTAATTAATGCACAGAATGTCATTATGACTCAATTGTAGAGGTGTCCTTGTGCAAACAGGAAACGCTGAGCACACCGGCTCAGGCCACCGTGATCTCGGCCCCCTGAGGACTGCTGTTCCAGCTGCAGACAGCTCACACGGGTGAGCAATCAAGAGACAGGTCATCCATCGGGCAGGAGAGAAAGAGAGGGAGAGAGAGAGAGAGAGAGAGAGAGAGAGAGAGAGAGAGAGAGAGAGAGAGAGAGAGAGAGAGGGAGAGAGAGAGAGAGAGGGAGAGAGAGAGAGAGAGAGAGAGAGAGAGACTTGAGGGTGTTCACCTGGCAAGGCTGAGACAAGAAGACGCTCCGTGCAGCCAATGAGCCCATTTTTCTCGAGACATGGTGGCAACCTCTCTTGCAACAGCTATAATCTTTTCTCACCTAAGCTGTAGGTGGTGGGTGACCTGATTGACCCGCCAGGAACCCAGTTGCCTGTTCAAACACCCAACACCACCCACCACTAATGTTTCACCGGGTTGTAAACCAGACCAAGGCCCAAGGTGAACCGTCGAGAAGTAATCAATACCTACTTAATAGCTACACACCGAAAAATTAAGGTGCAACTCTCAAGAGCCGTGAGACGGCAGCACATTAAACGATAACATATCACCCCTCCTGATCATATCAATACCGACCAGGAGAATGATATGGCGTTGACTGCCATGCTTAAGGCTCCTTGTATAGAATAGCAGAGAGGAGAGACTGCCATTCCGTTTATGCTTTGAATATTCGGTTCGCCTGTAATTTCTTGATTTCATCAAATGACGACAATGCCACCCAGAGCCCAGAGCAAATAAGCTGTGACAGTCCAGCTGTGACAGTCCAGCTGTGACAGTCCAGCTGTGACAGTCCAGCTGTGACAGTCCAGCTGTGACAGTCCAGCTGTGACAGTCCAGCTGTGACAGTCCAGCTGGGCTCCTCATCGACTGAACTACACCACAATATCATAGCTGACGATGAGATTAGACATGAGATGACAAGCAGCCGGTTAGCTGTTGTTAGTTTCCTTATCGTTTGCGATTCTTCAAACACCAAAAAGTGTGAATTGGCATTATTGGGTATCTCGAACTAAAGTGTACGGCTGCATTCCGCCACACGGAAGCATCTTGCATGAGCCTGAACACATGGTAAATCAAAACGACGATTTGCGCTTGGCCAAGTCAAAACCCGATGCTTGTATGCTTGTTCCAAATATGTGATATCAAAGGGCGAGGGATTTACCTGCCTTTTATGCAGCTGCAGGGAAGATTCGACCCCGGCTCATTTCCCAAATGGGTCGATAATTTGGGCACGAATTCCCCGTGTCACCGATGACACATCAGTTCCCATAGAAATTCTCGCAGAGAAACCAAGGAAGCTGGTTAAGATTGAACAAAGGATGAGAGGCCCACTGACTGGAAAACCCCCTTCCCCCCTCCTCCCCCCCCCCGGAGCGATCAGGCACCAGCCCCAGCGCGGCCAGGTAAAGAGCCACGAACAGGAAAAGAGGCAGAGCGAGAAAAGGTAGATCCCGGGCAAGCTTTTCGTCAACCCAATGGATGAAATATCGACCAACGGAATAAAATGTATCGAGCCACTGCCACTGCCCCCCCACAAAAAAGACAAGCCGGCCGACGATCGGGGGGGGGGGGGGGTGAGGGGAGGGGAGGGTGAAGGAAGGGGAGGGGTTGGGTGGTGGTGAAGCAAGGCCGGAATGGCCATCAGAGCAGACAGATGCATATCGACAAGGAAAAGAGAAGTGATTGGTGCCGTGACACGAGAGGTTGCAGCTGCTTATCAGCCGAAAGTCCAGCAATTGGGACCGCGAGGACAGTGAGAATAATAGGAGACGAAGTGCTTCCTTGGCTGGAGGCATACTTCAGGCTAAGCAGCCGTATGCAGTGTCCCCCGTCCTCCATCCATGCCATCCTGAGCAAATAGCGACCAAGACATGAGACAGCTGGCCGTTGAAAATGGCACGAATGAATGGGCCACTGGTCGGCTGAAAAGCACCACTGCAGCAAAGGGGTGCATTGTCTGCCACCCATGGATGAGTAGCTGCTGCTCTAGCCTAGGTGTCCATTAACGGAACAAATCGCTGACCCAGTTACTGAGCACTTGTACAAACAGCGACTACAATGATAGAACATGATTTTCAACCGGTTGACATGAGAGCACTGAAAAGAGCTCCGCCAATGGAAAAGAAGATTTGCTGCACACACAAAAAGCATGAAAAGGTGACAAAACTGGCAGGCGGGAGGGAACTAAGCCAGCCAACGGCCGTGGCCGCCGCCGCAGGAGGAGGAGGCTGGGAGGACGAAGAGCAGAAGGAGTAGAGGAGAGGGAGGATGGAGGAGGAGGACAACGACCAAAGTGTTAGCAAAGTGTCTGCTTCCTAGGTGCATAATTAAGGTGTTTTCACTTTTTGAGACTCAGGCATGAGGTCTGCAGCAGGCAATCCTTGATTGCAGACCGCTAGTGCAAAGTGAGAGGTATTCATTCATGTAGCCGTTAAGCCACTATGCGAGTGGGGCTGTTAAATAATCCCTATTTGACATAGCTTTAACACTGCTACATAAGTGAAGGGCTAAGCAGCTACTTAAATAAGAGTGTTAACTCAGCCAACCGGTCACTTATTTTAACCAGGAGCCATCAAAAGGGATTCGTCGACTGGCTTGGCCACCCGGCACATCACGGAGACACATAGGCAATAGTAATAATAGTATAACAACAATATTAATAATAATTGTAAGTCACTTGTTTGGTCCACTAAGTGAACCAAATCTCTATCCACGTGTTTAATATCCACTTGCTGATAGAGAAGCAATAATTAAGAGTTAACGACAAGCAAGGTAGCAATGCTCAGACAAGCATGTAAAAGCATACAGCAAGGCACTCAGGGTCGCCGGCTACTAGGACCCATGTAAGTAGCATGCAAGGCAAGCACAGCGAAGTGCATAGGAAAAAGGCAAGTTCCCTGTAGGTAGTTGATGCCCAGTAACCGCCCAAGTGGCAAGAGCCGAAAGCTTCGACTGCGCACGGGCAAGCTGTAATCGACAGAGTGAATGAGCTCGCTCTGTTTGTCTGTCTTCTGCTTTTTCTGCTATAGTTGGCACCCTCACCATGCACTCTCCTACCCACATCTGTCAGTGAAACCAATACCACTTTTCCCACGGCCATACTCTCGTCTGGTAAGTCATCGAAGGGCACTTGCCACCTACAGATCTACTATAAATGGCCTTGCACCGGCCGGTGGCTGCAATCGTATAGTCTCAGCTAGCCATCACATCACGCCAGAGGCAAACGTCATCCAACAGGCTGCTGCACATAGCATACAGCAAACCATACCAGGCTAGACAGGATGCAGACCCTTCAGGTCAGGCAGTTGGCTCCTGTCCACGAATCTGCTGTGCACTCGACTGCATTGACGTAATTCATAGTGATCCCGTGAGCTGAGGACAGCTGTGAACTGACTTGCCTACCTGTATAGTGCAATCATTATTCGGAAATACCCATTAAAAAGTCACTAGGTCTGTACAGCCCCTGGCATCTAGCCCTCGATGGGCAGCCAGAGTGCCTGCCAGGCACTCTGGCTCTCACTCAAACTACCCTCACAGTAACTGCTGATCTGGCAAGTTGCCCCACCCCCATCTAGGACCAGGAGCTGGGCAGGTTGCACTCCTGTCCTTAGTGATAGTAATATCCGGGAAGGGGGCAAGCAGACATGTAATGAGCTACACAGCTGAGTCACATTCTTAGCCAAATCAACAGCATTCAAGCCCAGAAGATGACGGTATAAGATGACTAATAAGAAAAAGAGCTCCAGCTGATAATACAGGAGAGAACTACCACCGGAATGGCTAACTGACGTTATGTGGTATCGCTGAGTACCCAGTTTGACACATGCCTACGGCCCCTTTCTCCGCATATTTGAACATATACCCCCATGCGCGCACGCACACACACACACACACACACACACACACACACACACACACACACACACACACACACACACACACACACACACACACACACACACACCTACTAATTAAAATGAGAAGTCTGTCACGTGGTAAAATGGCTACCAGTACTTCCGGGAGTGGCTGTGTGTAATTTTACTATGACTCAGCAAGAGTCCATATGTATTGGATAGCATATGCATATTTCCAGCTATTCAACCCTGGGGTTCTTAGCCCAGGGGTAAGATGCTCGCTCTTCACGACCCGGGTTGTGGGTTGGGGTCCTGCAGTAGTCGATCCTTTATTGACCACTGCAAGCTGTAATGATAGTCGTGAAGGCTTTTCTGCTGCTATATACAATGAGGCTGTTAAATCAGCCTATGCTTAAATAAGGGTATCAAAGCAAAGATAGTCTACACATTCATGATATCCCATCTAGACTTCTGTAACTCTCATCTTGAAGGTCTTCCTGGCTAAAACAATAAGCCACTTACAGATAACGAAAAACTCGGCCACTAGGCTTGCCTATCGTGAATGTCACAATTGACAAATTACACCACGTCACTCCAATCAGCACTAGCTCCCCATCGGGCATCGACTCCAAGGCCACAGTTTCAGGTCCCTCCCTTCTCTTGCTCCAGTTTACCTACATGAAATATTTACTCCTCAAGCTTGCCATCATGCCACTCCCTCCTCTGACTCTGATCGTCGTCTAGCTGTTGTGTTTCCAACCTACCCCTAACCCTTCGTAGACTATGCCTTAAAAAAAGTAAAGATCGGCTGATTCAACAGCCTCATTTATATAGCAGCGGAACAGCCTTAGTGGCTGTCATCCTACTTGGAGTGGGCAATAAGTGATTGCCTAATGCAGGACTTGAACTCACTTTCTGAGTCGTAAAGTGGAAGCACTTTATCCCTGGGCTAAGAGCCAGCAGCCTTTAGTTTCTAAAGCTTAGAACTTACTTACCAAAATGACTGCATCTCATGACTTCACATTTAAAATAAAGCTAACAATCAGCAGTTCCTTGCAGTATGTGCTTAGACGAGTAACACTGTCCCGTGAGTGCTCAAGCATGAAGCAACTGCACAAATACTCACTGGTCAGTCGGCTCTTAAGCTTTCTGCTCAGCCTCTGAGAGGTACCCAAAAAGAGATTTAGTTCATTGGGAGTTCCATACTTATACATGGGTGTGCGTGTGTGAGTGCCCACAGGTCCTCGCATACGTGCTTGTTTACTTTCAGACATGTCTGCACCTTCATCTGATTGCACGTGTTCGAATGGTAGAGGCCATACGTACGCCCAGGCATTTTTTCAGGATGGCCCTAGGTTACTGCTGTGCAGTCCGTGTTTTTGGAGAGTCGGGTCCTTTCAGGTTCAGTCCAAGAAGAACTGTAGCCTCCGCCCTTTGCAGCCTCATTCCCAGCCTGATCCACTTTCCTGCCACACGTCCTTTGGCATGCCTCTTTTAAAACAGGCTTTACACAGTGATGGTGCGCTAACCAGCCAAAACGGGTGAGAGGAACTCGTACATACCTACTGGTATTAAAACTTTGGTTGGCCTGACTGCTGTAGAATAGTTTTAAAGTTGTAAAGCTATGAGCTAGGACACATCGGACTCCGATAAATAATCAATTGAAGATTAGCAGCACCAAGATCACCAGATCAGACAAGGCTCCTATAACGTCAGCTCACGACTTAGGATGCCTTTTAAGTCTCATAAGTGACAGGGAGAGGGGGCAGAGAGGTCTGCAAATCTCTGACAGCACACTAGCAGCCTGAGAAGCTGGGAGCATTCAAGCATATACCATCGATTGCTTAGAGCATCCTGGCCAATCGTAGGGGGCATGCCTCTTCTGAGACGGTGAAAGGGGTGCTCCAGCTCGATAGCTACTTCCTCTGCATTTTCAAATAAGAGTAATCAATAATTGTAAACTATTATCTAATTGGCCTGATTGCCACAGAGCAGCCGTGATTTGCCACACTATTATCATCGGTGCCCTTATTTCGAGCTATCAACTTTTGATTCCTAATACAGATGTATATCGCCAAAATGTTTTTTTTTCTTCAGTAGGTATTGTCTTTGCTAACCGTACAATGAAAATGTGCTCAATCCAAAGCCAGATTGATGACGTTCCTTAAAGCAGCCCTAGTAGGAAACCAAAACAGTCGACAAGAGAAATAGAAGGGCACGCTTTGTTGGTTTCGGAATTTTATGACGATCTAAGGAACTGGCACTAAGAGAAGACTTATACAACAAATAAATAAATACTAGCTGATTTAACAGCCTCTTTTTGTATAGCGACAGAAGAACCTTTACGGCTATCATCACGGCTTGTAGTGGGCGATAAAGGATTGCCCACTAGAGGATTCGAACCTATGACCTCGGGGCCGAGGTCATGAAAAGCAACCGCCTTACCTAGTAAGCCATTACGGCTCACCGCAACACAGTGCCTGAAAAACTCCGAAATATATTAGGTATCAAATTGCCTAGCATGTGACTGCACCTACACATGCCTGATGGGTTACAGGTATGCGTGGATGTGCGTTAATGAGCCTGCAGGTGTATAAGTTGTGTGTGTGCATGCATGTGCATTCATAGGGGCAAGAGCGTGTCTGAGCACTTTGGATAATAATAATAATAATAATGTACTTGATAAAGCGCCCTCAGAGAACTTAATCTCTTTCTAGGCGCTTTACATTTGCTGCAAAGGGAAATGCAATTAAATGGTAAGTAAAATCATGCTTGAAAAACAAACAAAACGAATAACATGGTTAGGGGTGACATGCACAGGGTCAGCACGCAAATGTGGTTAGTGGCAGCACGCACAGTGACAGCACGCATAAGCACGTGAAGGACGAATCACAGGGACCCACTAAATGCTGTCCTAAATAGGTGTGTTTTTAAATTCCTTTTAAATGTGGTCAGGTCAGGGGATGTTCTGCCGCAGGTCGGGAGGGAGTTCCAGGCAGTGCAACTGGCACGTTCTTTCACTCACACCGCTCGCTCGCTCGCACGCACACACACACACACACACACACACACACACACACACACACACCAACACAAATACACACACACAAACACAAATACACACAAACACTCGCAAATTCTTACCCAATCCAACTCATGACAAAGAACACCTATGGATACACAAACACACACACACACACACACACACACACACACACACACACACACACACACACACACACACACACACACACACACACGCACACGCACGCACACACAGGCACACACACACGAGCACAGCAAGCCCATGCCCACCCTCCCTTGGGTGTCACCTGAGTATTGAAACAGCTGTCATGCGATGTCGGACAACTCAGGGCTATATGATATGAGACCACTACCACAGCTAATTAAGATAATGTTTTCCTTAGCAGGATGCAAGATCTTGACTGCCTTTCGGCTCTGCCGGGAAACCAGTGAGGCAGTCAGCTTATGAGCAGTCAGTGCACACAAGTGCAGGCTAACAAGGGTAAGGATCCTGAATGTGCATATAAAACATGCACACAAACACTTGAACACACAAACACACACACACACAGCTAAACGTTAGCACACGAACCCACATGCATGCTCACACAGCATGCCTCGGTTAGTGAACACAGGCATGCACTTGCACCATGTACAAGCCTGCACGAAAACATTAAAGAAGTGAGCGCATGCATGCACTGCCCGCACCAACCCGTAGGCATGCCCCGGTCTTGCACCAATGGAGCACCGATGATGGAGTGTGAGCCGATCAAGGAGTGCACCACCGCCGATGCAGAGCCTTGGCAGTGCACTGCCTTGGTCAGTGCTATCATGACTGGAGGGGCAATATATCACATAGCAGAAATATTACACCAGAGCCAACTGAAATACAGGTACCCCCTACCACAATAATAGCAGGCCCCACGAGATAATGCTGCTGCAATCGTACAACCATCGAGTCGAAAGCTACTTATCGGAGCGTTATTTCTAGGCTGAAACAGCAGAAACCGCAGTAAGTGACAGCTCCCAAATGGCAATGACACAATCATCTAGCAAAATATGACGAGCCTTCTCATGCCCTCAGGTTCTTTCAGAATAATAAATAGCATGCATTCTCTTTCTTTCACCAGCAGCAACAACGGATGGTGACAGATATTCGTTCTTCAGGCCCTTTTCCAAGGGGAGGCTTTGCATGGGAAAGGGATTTTTTGTGGATCTAGATTTCAGCAATTTCTCTTGCTCTTAAATATCGCCACCGAGTTCTTTTCCAACCGTCTTTTGATTAGCTACCCAAACTCTACTTGATTCCTACTCAGCAATCCTACTTTGGTGTGCTTCTCATCTTTTCTAAGCCGGTGATAAGAAGGCTACTCGCAACAGAACCTGCGTGTAGTTGGCTCAATAATTGGCTGCTTAATAACGGGAATTATAGACCATAAGCCGAGGCAGCCTGGAGCTGGAAGCATGTGACACGATCGAGTAAACTACCGATAAGGAAAAATACAAACTTAAACCTAATGATAGGCCGACTTCGATGCAGAAATTGACCGTTTTTAAATTATAAGGGCCTTTAGTCATCTTCAAGAAGCTCAGCCGGTGAATTTCGTCACTCGTGTATATAATGCGCCCGACTATCTTATTTTATTTCGTCGTCTTTTCTGATCATTGCCGTCCACTGAGACCGGTAACCTGTGCCGCATCCCGAAGGCAAAGGAGGCACGGCCGATTCTCCAATGAAATTCTGCAAAACCCTTTTCGAACTGTGCTTTAGTAATCAAAAGATCGCTCGAAAGCTCAGCATGAGCTTTAATCTGGCAAAGTGTGCTCGAAGGAGTTCCAAGGCCAAGACTTCGGCCAACACATGGCCATCAGAACACGACACCGATGCTCGTGCACGCGCAGACAGTCTGTTGAAGGCAATCTTAGCCCGGCCGGTCGACCAGACCTTAACCTTATCGATTGCTAGCTCCTACACAGCACTGTTAGCAGGCTGACAGTATACTGTCGACTTGCAGTGGAGAATACCATCGGCTGCCACGGCTTGAACGCCCCTCCACGGCAGCCCAAACCACCACCACAACTAAGCAGGGATGCCTCCAACCCTCGTGTGAGGCCAGACCGAAACGTCCTAAACGTTGCAAGGCTGGCTGAGCACAGCTCCAGAAGGCAAAAGAAGGGCAGAACAAAAGCCGGCTGTGAAGAAGCAACATCGGCTTAATATAAACAGAGCAAATTAGGGCCCCCACACAAGCAGACACAGACAGAGGCAGCCTTGATTGAAGCAGCAGCCACCGGTCGAAAGGTGGAAGGTGGTAGGTTAAGAACAACTGTGGTTTCAGGCAACTGTTTGTGACTGCTCCTCATTAGCTATTAGCCAAAAGTGGCTTCAACATAGCCGGACCCCGAGTGCCTGCCATACAAACACACATACACACAGACACAGACTCACACCTACACGTGTGCACTCACCCTCTCTCGGAAAAAATGAGGCAAAAAAGTCCAGCCCCTTCTAGTCGCACTCTAGTGCTGCTGCAAGAGACTACAGTTAAAAAGAGCTCGAAGTGGGAAGATAGGACTACTAGCCTGTAACTGACCAATTTCGGGGATAACAGCTCAGACTGGCCAGGTGGTCAGGGAGCCGAGGATCGTTGTCGCTCAAAGCTGTCCCTGGGGAGTGCCCTTATCGAACAACTTCCTCCATCTGGTTCTTTCCTTCCTTCTGCCTGCTCTCTCTCTCTGTCTGGGGCATCAAAACTGCCAACGAGCTCACTGGAGGCTTGAGACCATCGCTCTGCCCCGGCTCAACCCCCCCCCCCCTGGAGGCAGTCCGACGTGGCTGCAATTCGACTGGATGGTGGGTGGGTGGTTGGGTGGGTGGTTGGGGAAGGAAATAAGAAGTTGGGACACCAGTTGTTGAGGTCAGCAGTGGTCACTAGTGGTCAGCAGCAACCCAATGGATTGGACTAGCCTGCAGCTGGGGGGGGGGGAGTGGCACTCAGCCGGTTGCTGTGGCCAGTCAATCACACGGTTGCCGGCTGCCTGGCACCACGAGACGTCATCTCACAGCACCAGCGATAGCACACTCGGACATTCTGACAGTGAACGAAATTATTGGCCAGCCTCACACACAAAACACAGGAGGCACTGCTGGCGAACAAGCCAGCTCTATTGACCTGATTGCTTACCTAAGAGTGGGCCAAACACATAACAAATAACATAGACCTCCGGGCAGGCAGGTTCGGCCATTAACCTGAGCTCCGATATAAGTGCCACCACAAGGCCCAGACACGGCAGTTAGTTACGTCACCTGCTGATTAGTACCGGTCTCGTCGGTCGAGTCTCCAATTTGGTCATATCGGCTGCTTTATCTGCCGGCAAGACACTCCCCCCTCAGCACCACCAAGCCATCTCCTAGGCTGCTGCCAGATGAACAGCCAGTAACAGACAAACAACATAACAGACCGGCAAGCAAGTCAGCATTAGTGTGAGCAGAAGCAGCCGTCCCCGAATCTGCCAGCGCTTCATTTGCAGGTATTCGACGGTCTGGTGGTGGCCACGAGCAGGCTTCGCAAGCAGGCTTTGCGAGCACGCCCCTAACTCCCTGCTCCGCTTGCCCAGCACTAAGCTTTGCTTGACAAGCGGGGCTCCAGCTGCTCAACTTGAAACTTGGGGGCTACTTAAAACGCAGAGCTACTTGACATGCGGCTCTACGCTTGGCAGTCAGCACTACGCTTGGCACGTGGCTCTACGCTTGGCACGTGGCTCTACGCTTGGCACGTGGCTCCAGCGCTTGGCACGTGGCTCCAGCGCTTGGCACGTGGCTCCAGCGCTTGGCACGTGGCTCCAGCGCTTGGCACGTGGCTCCAGCGCTTGGCACGTGGCTCTATGTTTGAATCACTATGCTACTTGACACGCAGCGCTATACTTGACAGGCGGCACCACGCTCTGACTCTCTTAGGTGTTTCATGGCTTCCCGTGCAACCGAACTCAGAAAGACTACCGTCGGTGTCAACTCGGTGGCTTCAAAAAAGCCCATTCAATCCATCAACTAATTGCAGCCCTTGCAAAAACCGACTCAGAGCGTGTCAAGACATTCCACCTTCATAATAACACCATCTAGCATACATCAAACACAGCACTTCTGCAAGAGATTGACATGAGCTTTCTTTCCAGCTTATCTAAAGTGCCTAAATAAGCCTGCAGTGCTTTGATAATGGAATTGCATGAAAGATCGATGGATATGTAAAGTGTAGAGAAAGAGATTGGGTTATTTCGGGCAATACACAAATGTCTTATTATTATTGTATACGGAAATATAGATATATCGATAGATAGATAGACGGATAGAGAGGAGTAAAGGAGATTTTGTCCCCAGCAGGGACTGCTCTTGCGACCACTTGGTGTCAAGTCCAATGCTCTTACCGATTGAGCTAGCAAGAGTATGATTCTTTCGGCAGTCAACCCAGGGCTTTAAAGGCTCCGCTTACACGTACTCGAGCCAAATCCCGGTGTACTTCGTGAGTGATTGTGTATGTTTGTAATAGCAAACTTGGTGCTGTGTGTGTGTGTTGGTTTGTGTATGTGTGTGTTGGTTTGTGTATGTGTGTGTGAGTGCGCACATGGGTGTGGGTGGGTGTGTATGTGCTCGAGAGAGAGAGAGAGAGAGAGAGAGACAGACAGACAGACAGACAGACAGACAGACAGACAGACAGACAGACAGACAGACAGACAGACAGACAGAGGCAGAGAGACACAGAGAGAGAGAGAGAGAGAGAGAGAGAGAGAGAGAGAGAGAGAGAGAGAGAGAGAGAGAGAGAGAGAGAGAGAGAGAGAGAGAGAGACAGAGACAGAGACAGAGACAGAGAGAGAGACAGAGAGAGACAGAGACAGAGACAGACAGACAGAGACAGAGGGACAGGGACGGATGCCGAGCTGGTTTGGTCCAGTGGTTAAGGTGCTCGCCCCGACCAAGGCCTGGCTGAGGTCGTGGGCTCGAGCCCTGAGGCATATGTGAAGCGCCTGAATAGAGATCAAGTTCTCTTGGGGCGCTATACAAATGAATTATTTATTTATAATGGGCAAACAGACAGACAGACAGAGCAAGCGAGTGAGACAGAGATGGGCATTGCAGCAGGTCAATAGCCAGATATAAGTAATATAAGGCAACAATAAAAACATTTGCCCATAGTAAGTTGAAAGATGGGTCGAGCATGTGTGCACGTCTGTATTAACGTGTGTGTGTGTGTGTGTGTGTGTGTGTGTGTGTGTGTGTGTGTGTGTGTGTGTGTGTGTGTGTGTGTGTGTGTGTGTGTGAGCGAGGGAGAGAAGACATAAGTGCACGAAAGCGACAAAAATATGCATTGGAAAAGACAAAAAAGAAGTGACTGACGCATACATGTTGGTCAGAACAAGCTAATCCCTCGAATCCTAAGCCCAGCCTCAGTCCAGTTCGTTTGTGAGCCGTAACCGGTGACCTAGCGGCTAGTGTCACGATGCTTCTTGACCCCCATCTCATGTTCGAGTCAAGCTGCTAGGGTGGTACCTTTTTTGCCATTCAACCAACTACATCAATGACCGGTCATACATAAGCACTACCTGGCACTCAAAGCTAGATGACAACGCAGAGGGAATTTTCCATTTCTCGGAAATGCCATGTGACTGGGTCACATTGTTGCTGCAGAAAAGCATCATCGGCACGCTGCTAATATAACTATGTATATATATATATATATATATATATATATATATATATATATGTATATATACACATACATACATACATACATACATACATATATGTGTGTGTGTGTGTGTGTGTGTGTGTGTGTGTGTGTGTGTGTGTGTGTGTGTGTGTGTGTGTGTGTGTGTGTGTGTGTGTGTGTGTGTGTGTGTGTGTGTGTGTGTGTGTGTGTGTGTGTGTGTGTGGCTATGTAATATGTGGCCGTATAACTTTTACACTCTTTCATTCTTTAAGAACTGGCTGCTGCTTACTCGAATGGAATGCAAAAGTGGGACTCTAGCCTCAAAACGTGCCTACTGCACTATTGTCCACTACGGCACTATTGTCCACTGTGTCTCTGGGCATTGAAGGGTCATCCAAAATGAACGGCTCTCTCTCACTCTGCCAAGAGAACTGTAGGTCACTTGAAGCCGGCCGCTAGTGCGAGTGGATCGATGCACATACCTGTAAGCATTAATATGCATTGCAGGTCACTAGTTAGTGACCGGTCAGTATGCGTCACGGGAAGAGTCTGAAGGCTTACCGGCTGCCATTGAAGAAGAGCTTTGACCACACCACTCAGCCTCCGGATGTCCGGATGATGCCTGATCGCTGGCCGGACCGTCTCTTTTGTAAACATAATGCGGCACACTGCTGGCGACAGCAGCAGCAGCAGCAGCACTGCCGTCCACCGAAGGCTCAATGCTGTATTGAGCCCCATCGTGCTTGAAGAGGCCTAACTACAAAAGCAGACAATGGTCAGCGCGTTAGCTGGGCCAGCTCGGTGACTGCCGAAGTGAAACTTGGCAGTGCCAGCTTCTCGGCAAGCAACCGGCCCATTGCTGAGACTTCCACTCCTCAAGGCCGCCACTGCAAAAAACAAGGCGAGGGGGTAGCTAACCTTATGGTCCCGCGAAACCTATCAGCAGGGGCCTAGTTATGGGAGGCACCTGATGAGGGGGACCGCATCAGTAAGCATCGAAACACTCAACGTCAGCAAAAGTTGAGCGGTCTAAAAAGTGCCGGAGCGAGTCGTGTGAGAAGCTCCTGGCAATAGGGCACCTAGCTTGGCTTTTTTTGGGAGCTTGCTGCCAAGAGTTGCCGATTGCTTTCTCCCCCTGTCTTTCGTTTTGCACTGTTCCTATTCCTTGGGAGTGCTGGCTGGCCCGAGCTCACCGGTAGCGAGCATGCCGGTGCAAGAGAACTTAAGGAGCCTCCCACTGGGCCGAGCGGCCAGACTGCGGGTGGTTCTGTTCGTCTGTGGCCACGAGCCGACGACGACGACGACGACCAGTGCGAGCGAAAAAAAAGGATCGGACGCTTCGATTTCGTCCAGAGCCGAGCGGGTGGGTGTCTGAGTGACAGACTGAGAAGTGATGACAGTCCCAGGCAGCCGGCGCTCTAATATTTACCAGGCCGTTGCACAGGTTGCCCACCACCACCGAACCGGCTTTTCCGTTGACCGTGCCGGTGTAGATGCAGTCGCGCGACGCGGCGGCTGCTGCAGCAGCCGTCGGCGGCTGCTGCAGCAGCAGCCGCCGCCGCCGCGGTGGCGGCCAGCGGTTCGTCGCAGTAGTCGCGGCGACTCGAGAACTAGCCGGCGTCGGCGACGTGCCGGCGGCGGCAGCCGCCGCCGAGGGGCCGACGACACGACTGGACGGCCCGCGCTCGACTATAAGAAAAGGCGCCAAGAACTCGTCGCTTCTGGTCAGATTAATGCGGAAACGCTCGCCAAACGCCGTAAACTCGATCCGCTTGGAGTTGGTCCCGGAGTCTGAAAAGGATCTTTTCCTTCGAGCAGGGAAATGAAATGCTGCGGGACTTTCCTCGGCCGCCTCCGACAATCCCCAGAGCAGCACTTCTTCGACGACGGTGCCATTATCTGAAAAATTGGACCGTACTAATGCCCGGATAAAGTGCGCCGGGGCACGCGCGCGCGCGCGCAGCGAGCCGCGCGAGACGTAGGCGTCGGCGCGACGCGCGTGCGCCGCCGCCGCACCCTAGCCGCCGCCGGCGGCAAACCGGCGGGCGCTTCGCGCTTCGCTGCTGCTGCTGCTGCCGCCGCCGCCGCGGCTCCACCGCAGGCGAAAAGCGAAAAGCAGCCGACGGGCAAGCCGCGAGCTCCGCCGACCGTCGCCAAAAGCGGTCGCCGAGCGCGAACGGTGCGGCCGCTTACCCGGCAGCCGGAGGACCAGCCCACCGCGCGGCGCTCGGTAGAGCAACGTGGGCTGCGGCGGCGGCGTCGGCTGTCCCAGAAGCGAAGCACGAGAATTCCCTCCGCAGATAAGCGCTATCAAGGCCAGCAATGCATAACGCATTGTACACTGCTAAAACATGGAAGTCCGCTTCTTCGGATCCGGCTGGTAACCTGCTCTCAGCAGAAACGAAACGCGTACGGGCAGCCGGCGGCACGGGCGCGGCGCCCGTGAGAGTTAGCTCCGCCTCATCGTTGAGGGGGCGGGTTGCGAGTGTACTCGCGCTACGGCAATGCGCATGCTCAGTCGATCGAGACAGCGGGTCCAACCGGTCCGCTAATTTGCAATGCATTAAAGTAGCTCGTTTAAACTTGACCGACTACCTGTGAGCCACATGAGCAGGTATGCTCTGGTTGCGCCGTATCCTAGCTACCACATGTTGTAATGTCGGAGTAAAAATTACCGCGCTGCATGTTTGGCAGAGCTGCTGCAGCCGCCGCCGCCGCGTAGGTTCTGCCTCAGGCCTAGCGTATCCTGAGTCTCGGCGTCGTAGCCGGTGCACAGCGCCGTGTCATTGCGGCTGTGCGCCGCCTAATCCGCTGTCCGACCTTGCTTTTTTGCGTTCAGCTGCGTTAAATGCAAGTCGTTCACAGGAAGAGTGTCATTGGATAACTGTCTGGCGCGGTTTTTTGAGCAGTCGAGGCTGGTGCCTCTGCTGCTGCCGTCGCCGCCACTACGGCTAACTCACGCTCGCCTTCATTTTGTGCGCTTTCATTTCCAGTGATTCGTCGCGCGGTAGGTCTTCTTTGGTTCTTTGCCTCCAGTCTGTAATGTCGCGAAGCATCCATCGCGTGGAGTCGACACTGTCTCCCACGTTGAGAGCTTCTCCGTTTACCGCTCGCCTTATATACGAGATCCTGTCGGAGGCCAGCAATCATTTAATGCTTAGACGTGCAGTCGCTGCTGCCGGCAATAGATGCTGCACCGGCGAGAGTCGCGTGGAAAGGGGAAACGCACGTTATTTGCCTAGTTTGCACGTCACCGTTTTTTATTTCTGAGCAGAGCTAGTGCTCGGCATCGCTCGACCGTCTGCTGGCGAACCGGACATGACGGCTGCCTGCGGCTGCCACTCCGTTTTCGAACGTGCAAAGCGAATCTGGCGGCCTTTAGGAATACAGCTATGCCCGTGGCAGATGCGTCCAAGGTCTCGGCTGCTATGCCTTCCAAATGAATCTGGCACACTCGTTTTGTCGACACTTGGTTAGATGGCTTCGCCGTGGCTTACGAAACTTGTCTGATTGATCTCGCCTAGGCACTAGGCTGCGTTAGACTCCTGGGGCAAGCGATTGCTCTGCCCCTCCTCCACTGGATGCCATTGACTCCATCAGAGCCGCACCGTGATTGTAATGTAGTGGAATGTAATGTAATGTATCTCAGTCTGTAACTCCACCAAGCCATAAAGACCACGTGGGTGTTACGCAGGAGAGTTTTGTATAGCGCACTCACAGCCTAAGCGGCTTTCGGTACGCATTCGGTAGCCAACAGACTTCGTCTCATGCAACAAAGAGAAAGTGGGAAGCATAGCAGAGTCAGGAGAGCAGTTGAGGTAGTGAGTAGCATGGAAGTAGCAGCTCAGGACTGCTGGAAAGGATGAGCCATGGTCGGCAGTAGGAGAGTAGTTGTCGTTGCATACAGTCTCTGTATCGTAGCACTTACCATCGTATGCATCGCCGGTATGTTTGGGACCGCAAACAGGTCTTCCTTTGCTTACGCTGTCTCACCGTCGGCTAGCCGAGTGCTTCTGCTCGACTAGTCCTAGACAGAGTGGCTCCTCATGCCTGTTGTACATGCCCAATTGTAGCTGCTATTCTTCCACTCGTGCCGCTGATCCGACGTTCCACCTTTTCAAAGCCTGCGAGGCATTTGCAGTTATGTCTGTGCTTGCCCTATCTTTACGCAGCAGGCACAGCTTAAGCAGGTGCATGCACACGAAAGACTCGAATCACAAAGACCCACCGAAGGCTGTAAAAAACCGCTGTGTTTTAAGCTTCTTTTTATTTATGTCGTCATGTCAGGGGACATTGTGACATGCATATTAGTTGTGATAGTGAGTACATATCACTGGAACTCACTCCCGACATGTCCTGACTTGTCCACATTTAAAAAGAAACTAACAACGCATCTATTTTATCACAGTATTTAGTGGGCTCCTGTGATTCGTCCTTCATGTGCTTATGGGTGCTGACACTGCATGCTGCCGCTAATCATACTTGCATGCTGACCCTATGCATGGCACCCCTAACCATGTTATTATTGTTGTTTATTGAGCATGCTACCACTAAGCATTCGATCATGCTTGCTTTGCAGCAAATGCAAGGTGCCTAGAAAAAGATTTGAGTTCTCTAAGAGTGCTATATCAAATGTATTATTGGTGTTATTATTCCTAGATGTTATTGCTGTTGCTAAGATCCGTGAATTATGTATTAGCAAAAGAAAAGCGCAGGGTTCGTGGCCTTGAGCTGAAATGCCGCTTGTTTGGTGTGAGCTGCGAGCTGAGTGCCAGTTCGTTTGGTATGCCTAGCATTGTCTCGAACCGCCCAGCTCGGTCTCTCACAAGCTTTACTGTGAATCTCTCTATACTAGTGGTCCTCAGGCCTGCTTTAACTCAAGTGGCCCAGCTTAACGCTTGTCTTTGGAATCCTTGCTTAATGTGGAATGAACCCCTATTAATAGGCAGCCTTTTTTTGAAAAAGGCCTCGGTCTGCTCGCCTTGACTGAAACTTGGCTTAAATCGGTAAACTTCCCGACCATTAACGATGCAATCTCGACAGGTTTCTACCTTCTTTCACCCCCCCTAAGTCAATCAAAACTATGTGGAGTCGTCATGATCACATGCTCAACCGACGATGTCAAGCCTTCTGCAGTCCCCAGCAGTCGTTCGAATCTATTGTTTTGAGTTCACCTGACAACAAGCTACCGATAGTTGCAGTAGTCTATCGACCCCCAGGTACCAAGTCCTCCTTTACCTCTGATTTCCCTTACGACCTGTCATCATTGGTAGATTACTACATCACGACACTAGCTGACATGCTCGATGAGTTTGCACCACTGACTAAGCCTGTACACCCTCGCACAGACGGCCTTAGTTTTACTGCAGCCACTAAATTAGCTAGGTCTACTAAACGAAAGCTTAAAAAAGCATACGAAATATCAGGACTGACTGTCCATCGACAGGCATACAAAGACTACTGTAGATCGTACCAACCGATACTAGCAAAGGCCAAGTCTAGCTTTTATAAAAACATTGTTGCATCATTGATGCACAATCCAAAAATCTTATGTCGACGACCGACCATCTCCTTAACCGCTCCCAGGTTAGCACCCTACCCATCATAGGGTTAGATCCCTGTGATGATCTAGCTGATCGCTTCTCTAGCTTCTTTGTCAGCAAGATAGACAAGATCAGGAGTCCATCCCTAAGATGGCAGCACCCCCGGCCTGGAATCCTGTCTGTCAATTCCAAGCGGCACCTCAATGTCTACATTCAAGGAGGTCACTAGTGATCTCGATGTGAAGTTCGTATCCCAATGAAAGAAGACAACTAGTCCTGTGGACCCTATTCCCACTGCCCTGCTTCTACAAAGCATTGATCTGCTGCCGCCATTCATAACTAACATCGTAAATATGTAATTAGCCTCGGGTCATGTCCCAGATCCTTGATCCAGATCCAGAGGCTGTAGTAAGACCACTCCTCAAGAAAGCATCACTAGACCAAGATAACTTAAGCAACTACCACCCAGTCTCTCTTATGTTCCAATCAAAGACACTGGAACGAGTCGTGGCAGTCCAGCTTAACTCATATATTGAAACTTCTAACCTTGCTAGTAAGTTTGAGTCTGGTTTTAGAGCTAATCACTCCACACAGTCGGCATTGCTTCGGGTGTACCTACTTAGGAATGCAGACTTTAGTAGAATATCCGTGCTTGTTTTGCTCAGTCTTTCGGCAGTTTTTGATCCTATCGATCACCTACTCCTTCTTGAGCGCCTCTCATCCCTTACTACAGACTCCTTGATAGGATCTGGGACATGACCCGAGGCTAATTACATATTTACGATGTTAGTTATGAATGGCGGCAGCAGATCAATGCTTTGTAGAAGCAGGGCAGTGGGAATAGGGTCCACAGGACTAGTTGTCTTCTTTCATTGGGATACGAACTTCACATCGAGATCACTAGTGACCTCCTTGAATGTAGACATTGAGGTGCCGCATGGAATTGACAGACAGGATTCCAGGCCGGGGGTGCTGCCATCTTAGGGATGGACTCCTGATCTTGGTGAGCCGTAATGGCTCACTAGGTAAGGCGGTTGCTTTTCTCGACCTCGGCCCCGAGGTCGTGGGTTCGAATCCTGCGGTGGGCAATCCTTTATCACCACTGCAAGCGGTGGTGATAGCCGTCAAGGCTCTTCTGTCGCTATACAAAAAGAGGCTGTTAAATCAGCTAGTTTATTTATCTATTTATCACGATTGGGCATCACTGGCACTGCATTTCGATGTTTCATGTCCTATCTAAGTGGGAGACCAGAGTATTAATGTGATTGGACACAAACCATCCAAGGAACCTCTGAAGTATGGGATACCTCAGGGTTCTGTGCTTGGTCTTGTTCTTCTTATGGTTTATACTCTCCTTCTTGCCGATGTGATTGCCTGGCACAATCTAGGCTTTCACTTCTATGCAGATGACACTCGGTTGTACCTTTGCTTTGATCCCTCCTAGCCCTCCAGCACGTCGAATTCTCTCAACTCCCGTGCTGCATGTATTGATGACATCCGCACTTGGATGGCAGCAAACTTTCTCAGATTGAATGATGATCAAACCAACCTACTAGTTATGGGCAAACCAAGTGTGATTCAGAAATTGGTAAACCTAACGCTCAACATCGGCTCTGCCATAATGTCTCATGTTGAATTTGCACTAAATCTAGGTGTCCTGCTCCTAAGTGACCTTTCACTAGACGACCACATGAGCTCCACAGTCAAGTCTACCTACTTTCACATACATTTATCATTGCTAAAATTTGGGCTTGTTAAGACAGGGATACCGCATCTAAATTGCTCTGTGCATTTGTCACATCCAGTCTTGCTTCTGTAACTCACTGCTTGCTGGTCTACAGGCCTATGCACTCAGGCCCTTACAGCTGGTGAAAAACTCTGCAGCTAGGCTTGTCTGTCGTGAGCTTTGCAGTTCCCATATCATGTCACTTCTTGCCGACCTGCACTGGCTTCCAGTCAAGCAATGCATCGGCTTCAATGTTTTGTCACTCACCTTTAGGTCCCTGCATTCGTTGGCTCCTGCCTACCTATCAAATCTACTTCCTGTCAGGCTAAGTGTCGTACCACCCACTTTTCGAAATTTAATCGTTTACTAGTACCTTGCACAAACCTCAAATCCTTTGGAGGCCACGCCTTTAGTTTGTACACTCACAAAATCTAGAACTCACACCCGACTTGCATCACGACATCTCCTGACTTATCGAAATTTAAAAAGAAACTAGAAACACCTCTACTTATCACAGTATTTATTGGGTCCCCGTGATTCGTCCTTTATGTGCTAATGTGCTTTATGCTTGTGCTGACACTGTGCATGCTGCCACTAACCATACTTGCATGCTGACCCTGTGCATGTCACCCCTAACCATGTTATTTTTGTTGCTTATTGAGCATGCTACCACTAACCATTCGATCGTGCTTCCTCTGCAGCAAATAAATGTAAGGTGCCTAGAAAGAGATTGAGTTCTCTCAGGGCGCTATATCAAACGTATGTTATTATTATTATAATGTTATTATCATGGGCTGCAGTGGCAGTCAGGTACTGTTGCAATCACTGCCTCGGTGCAGACAGATCGTAGTGCTTAATAAGTACCTTGGTTTTATCGATGCTGCAAAAAATGACAACTGACCGGCAATGCAAGTAGTGAATGCATTTGATCCCTGGAGCTGAAGAGGAGGAAGTCGAGGCAGCGACTCCCTTGCTTGGTTATGCTGGTCCATCCTTTCCTTGCCTCCCACCCCTCCCTCCCCCCCCCCCCCCCGCTAGGCGGAGCCTCTTTTTGACTTCCTAATTCACATGACCGGAAGTGTTTTATGCATTACTCATAATAATCTATTATTATTTGTATTAAATGCAAATACTCCCAGAGTTCAACGGACCATCCAAAATGGTATCTGTGATACGTTCATGTTATTTGATTCTCAATGAGAGCTAATGTTTATCAAATTGTTAGTTGATTGTTGACCTGTTAAAATAGAGGGTGAAATAAATAATGATCAAATGAGCTTGATTACTTTGCATTGGTTTGATGTGTTGAGACTTCACATATGCAACCCTATTTGTGTAAGTTATCCTTGTTCCCATCTACAGTTTGATGTCGATTGAGAGAAGTGCCTCAGTGCCTGGTCTCTTTGCATCTAAGCCCTAACCTCGACGACGGTTAGATGATCTTGAAGGCGTTTAGCAAGTACCTAACTGGGCAGAGCCTTTGTGCCACACCTTGAGCCAGGAGGCTGCCTCGTAGGTTTACCTGCAATGCCGATGTAGAAAAACACCGGCTGTCATAGACAGAGGACACGGGAGATCCGGTGAGTGCTGTGTAGGTATATGTGTATCTCTGCCTGTGACAAAGACTAAGCAGATGTAACGCTGGATAGCTGTGCACAGCTCTGTATACTCAGAGCCTGAGCAGTTAGTCTGTGTGCAAGCAGCAGCCAGCAGACTTCATGCTGTGCTGACAGCTTTCTGTAGCTGCACCTGTTTGGTTGTGATGCATGCAGCTCCGATCTCCTATGCAAGAGCACGTGATAGATAGGGTGGCCCCCCCTCTCCTCCTCTCCCTTCCCACACGTTGCCTGGTACAACCCGCTGATTAATGGAGCTCGGTGCCGTGTGGGTCTGCATGCTGTCGTCTGCTTTGGCCGTGTGCCGCTCTGGTGTGTACGGTCAGCCGGCGCCGCCTCGAACTACCGCTCGCTGCAGGCCTGAGGCCACTCTCTCTTTCTCTTTCGTCTGTCAGGCAATGAGAAAGGTCAACTTCGACATCCGGGAGTTCTGCAACAACCTGAAGGCCACGAAGCCGCCCTACACGTGCCCAGTCGAGGACTGCAGCAAAGTCTACAAGAGCTACCCTGGTATTTACTTTCACATGTACAACTACGACCACGAGAACCCCGAGAACAACGCACCGTCGCCGGCATGCGGGGGCGGCGGCGGAGGAGGAGGCAGCAAGAAGTCGGGCGGCGGCGGCGGCAAGAAGTCTGGCCGCTGGCACCATCGCTCAGTCAAGCGGTCACCTTCGCCGCCCGAGTTCATGCGCCGCTCCCTGGTGGCAGCCGCTCGCGACACCCTTACCTATGCGGAGGCGCAGCGCATGGTCGAGCTGGACGTCGACGGCTCGCTGCACCGAATCAGCATCTACGAGCAGCTGAGCATGCTGCCGAAGGACGACGGCGGCGGCAGCAGCAGAAAGGGCAAGCCACCGGCCGGTGGTGCAGACGGAGGTGGCGGCACCGCTGGCGAAAAGCCGCTGCCGTCGGCCACTCCCCTGAAGTCTGCCGAGAAAAAGCGCGATGGGCAGGCGGGCTGCACGACTGCGTCATCGAAGCTTCCCGAGGCTCAGTTCAAGGTGCTGGACGACTATGTGAAACCGCCCGGAAGACCGCAGCGAAGCACCGCCTATTACCGCTACATCGAGAAATCGGCGGAGGAGCTCGACGAAGAAGTCGAGTACGACATGGACGATGAGGTTAGTAAAAAACGAAACAGTATTTTACTAGGCAAGCTGAAAATTATTAGAGACAAGAAGAAAAACCGAGCCTGCCTTCTTCTGTCTGCACGTGCGCTACTGGCTGCAGTGCAGCCCTTGGTCGGTCGTTCGATCGTTAGCTTGCTCTCCTCTCTTTCTCTCTCTCTCTCCTCTCTCCCCTCTCTCTCTCTCTCTTTCTCTCTGTCCTTTTCGCTCTCCTCTCTTTCTCGCCTCTCTCTCTCTTTCTCTCTGTCCCTCTCGCTCTCTCCTCCCTCTCTTTTTCTCTCCCTCCCTCCCCCTCTCTGTCTCGCTCTCCCTCTCTATCTCCTCTCCCTCTCCCCCTCTCTTTCCCTCTCTCTATCCCTCTAGCTCTATCTCCCTCCCTCACACATGTCGACGACGTGCCGGCCGGCATCAGAGCAACCGCTGGTTCTTAATCGCTGAGGCACTCTCACTTTGCGACCCGGGCTGTCGATTCGAGTACGCTGTCCTCGCAGGCAATTCATGATTTCCGGTTGCCAGCAGGACATGAAATCTGCTTCGGCTTTTCTGAGGCTGCGTGAATTATGAGACTGACGGAGCTTAACTGGGTAGGGGTGGTAGTGCGGAGCTTCACTCATCACTAGCCGGTGGTTCGGCAGCCTCAGAGCAGCGGAATACCGAGAGCCGAGGAAGCCATTGCATCGGCTGCTGCTGCTGCGGTCGAGCCGTGCACCTCTCTGGGCCGGCCTCGGCTGGAGCCGGCCCAGGCAGCTAGACAACTCGAGAGTCGTTGCGAGTTGCTTTGCCACCCACAGATCGACTGCAGCGACAGTGCATCTCTGGCAATGGCAGGTCGAGCCGGGGTGAACCACACCCTTGCAGCCGGGCATACAGTCGAGCGAACCATCCAGCCAGCTGTGGCGCTGCCCTGGCGAGTTGATCGCTATGGGCAAGCTGTTGCCTCGGCTGACGGAAGCATTGCTTTGGTGGGCACAAGTCACTGCTGCGTTTTGGACGTTGCAAGGGCTGTGCATTCGATCGGGTCACACAGTCGGTCGTGCCTATTTATTGACGGAAGGAAGCATCAGTCGGCCAGCATCCAACCATTGGTCGTACTGCCCGGCCGGTGGAGAGCTAGCCCCAACCAATTGTAATTTGATTCGTCCAGTGAAGGAGCCGGAGAGTTGGTCTCGGCTGCCGGATACATTTGGTCAGCTCTGTAGGCAGTGTGTTTAGATAGCAAGTGAACCTTGCGGTTCATTAATTTCGGCAACCGTAGCAGTGCTCAGAGCTCAGCCCAGTGTGGTAAGTGAGCTAGGCCTAGGTTGGTCTTTGGCAAAAGCTCGCTAGCTGTGATGATGCCCGTGTCATTTCTGATCGGTTCGAGTTGGAGCACGCACTGCCACACTGTCCCACGCTCCTCACTCCTGCTTGGGAGCTAAGCCGTGCAGTCACAGTGGCAGTGGAGCAGCCAGCACAGATCGTAGCTGCCTGTGCTACCCCTCCTCCCCTATAGGCCGTGTTAGTTGCCACTGCACCTGCGGCATCGCCTGCACAGCTTTCGCCCGGCAGAGCTTGCACGTGGGGCCAAGCTGTCGTCTAAAACCAACGTGGGCCTTGGTCGCCGCTGATGCGATCCAGACAATAATTAGTTTTGCCACCGAACATGAAGAAAGAAAAGTCAGCCAGAAGAGAGAGAAACGAACGAAAAGAAACCCTTTTCTGTAGGAGGTGTCCCGTTGCATGAGTGGCCGGCCGGAAATATTCTCAGATCCATTGCTCTTTCACTCTGACACTTAAATTGTTAGCCGAGTTGTGGATTTTACAGGGCGCTAACCTACACTGGAAATGAAGCTGTAAAAAGGGTTCAAAGCGCAAGTGCACCTCAACAAACTTCACTTATGTATGTCTCGATCTACCAAGGTTCGACAAGTTGGGCTATAAGTCGCACATGTTGCAGATCGGTAAATTTGCTATTTGTAGATATGTTGCTTCCGGTTTACATCCTGGTTAGCCGTGGTTTGCATGATCATCTTTTCTTACAATGTGGAAGTCGTCAGAACTTACGATCCCATTTCTAACTCTTAACTAACTCTATCTAACTACCTCTAACTTATTTGTCTTTCGAAAGGTACCCTAAATAAATATTCGATTGTTATAAAAATTTTATAAGTATTTTCTTGACATACTCGTGTTACGATTTATCGTGATCACATACTAGACGTATTTTTGGAGAGTCTCTGTGACTGCCGGTTCCATTCCAATTTCTGTGAGCTAATCCACTCTGTTTTGTTTCCCGGAGCAAGTTTCGTGTCTGCTTGGATCTGACGTCTTGTGTTATTTGCCTTCCTTTTCAGTATTCCACGTTTTAGTTTAATTCTTACAGTCCTGCTGAGGTGGCTGTGAATGCAAAGGATTCTATCATTGCCAAGTTAGTGGGAGCTGCTTCCGGCAGCCACATGAAATGAACTGCTGGGACTAAGCACTAGAACGAGCATAGGTGGCTTGCTTTTTAGGCTCTGAGAGCAAGAGCACGGTTGTTGTTTTGTGTTGAAAAGATGCATGAACAGATACTACTTTTTGTCGATTGGCATGGGAGCCTATCAGTACTGCATGCAGGGGACGTCGCACGGTTGGGAGCAGCCGGTATCCGGCTCGTTTGTTCATGTAGACGTTCTGTGCTGGTGGTCAAATGGTTATTGCCAGGGAATTTCTGATGTTGGCATTGCGTATTGCACCTCAGTTGGTGGCTGGATTCTCTCCATCCCTCTCCCCTCACCTTTAGCGCTATACCTCAGCAGTCGAGTGGTCCAACGCATGACTGCCCGGGCATTAAGTTAACAAAGATGACAACCTGGGGCAGTGATAGCCCAGGAGTTAAGGTACTTACTTGCTGTTCCTGACCGAGGTCGTGGGTTTGAATCATGCAACGGGTGATCCTTGATTGCCAATTGCAAGCGTTGGTGATAGCCGTTAAGGCTCTTCTGTTGCTATACAAATGAGGCTGTTAAATCAGCTAATATTTATTTATTTAACCTTCTGCAGCAGTGATGGCGGGCTGTGCGCCCTATATTTGCCTTCGGAAGTACATATTCGCCTTCCATATGAATAGCCCTGACACATTGTTCTTATCAAGCTTGATTTGTGTGAGTGATGCTGCTAAACCACCTACCCAGAATTAGTAAAGCTGAAAAGATAACTAAAACATGTTTATTTTAGCATCAATATAAACATAAGCTGGCGACCATGTTTAACAGCCTGCTATGAGCACTGTGCCCATAGCAGATCTGACATTGCTTTATGAATAAATGGTGCCGTATTAGCTGGCTAATGATAGGAGGGCTGAACTAGGCATGCCGGGAAGAAAAACTCACTGGCTCACCTCTTTGATTTTGTTCAAGTGATCCGATGCCCTGTGCTGGCTGGTAAGCCACTGCAGCTCTTTGTGGCTGTCGACTAAGGTGTGATGCGTGCTGCTTGGGATTTGGTGAGTCTGAGCTCTCAGTTCTACATGAGCCGTGATGGCACACTAGGTAAGGCGGTTGCTTTCACGACCTTGGTCCCTAGGTCGTGGGTTCGATTCCTGCAGTGGGCGATCCTTTATCGCCACTGCAAGCGGTGGTGATAGCCGTAAAGGCTCTTCTGTCGCTATACAAAAAGAGGCTGTTTAATCAGCTAGGATTTTTTTTTTTACATCAGTTCCTCGGCCAGTCGAAGGCGAAGCGGTTGCTTGCAGTGTGAGTGACCTGAATGCCTCTTTGCCTCCCACACTCGTGAGCTCCCTTTAATTGACAGGGTTTTTGCCGGGCCGCTTGCTGAAACTGCAGCAGCATCCGAGGTCGAGGCTCTGCTGCAACCCTCCCCCCACACAGCCGCTGCTGGCGAGTCGATCTTGTTCGCTCTGCTTATTTGGCGCATGCCGCTAATTCTGTGTGTGCTCTGTGTGTGCTCTGGGTGTGTGACGGCAGTCTAAGCTTCTGGCGCCGAATACGCTGATCGAAGGATTCGATTCAATTCGTGCCGTATGTTTGATTTCCGTTGGGCAGAGCCAGGATTTTCAGCTGGGGAAGGGTAAGACTCGAAAGATTTTTGCTTTGCCGGGGGGGGGGAAGACCCGAGCATGTTGTTCTTTGGCTTGCAGCAGCTGCTGCTGGTGGTGCACTCCGAAATGGAGTAAATGCTTCGCAGCCATTTACCATTTGCAGCTGAGTGAAGGAAGTGCAAGTTGCTCATTCTGCATTAATGTCCACTCGGCTCTAGCTCTGAGGAGCACGGCTGACGTTGCTGCTTGTGCCCCCTGTCTGATAATGTGCTCTCTGACCTCGGGCTCCATATACTGAGCCACCACAGATGCCGTGACATAAGGACAACCTGGTTAAGGTGACTGGAGGCTATGCAAAAAGGCCCCATCCTTTGGCTAATGATACTGAACAATAACCTATTTACCCTGACATTCTTTCTCTATAGCTCAGCCGAGGTCATCGAGTTCGTTTGTCTGGCAAGCCGTTGGCCCAGCTGGTCCAATAGGGAAGAAGCTCTGCTACTTCAGATGCCCCTCGGCTGCAGCTGGCTTCTGCTGCTGCCTGCACCACTGCACCGCAGATGCTGCTGCCTGCACCGCTGCTGCTGCTGCCTCCTTGAGTAGCCCCCCCCCCCCCCCGAGGTGCTACAAAGCTCCGAGACAGGCTGTGGGCTGCTGCTGCCGGCAGGCAGGCTGCCACAGGCACCGGCAGCAGCCTGCCGGCGGCAGCAGGCTATTATCTGGGCAGCCCCTTTTTAGGTAGGCCAGTAGCTCAGAGCTGTGTGTATGCCAAAGCTTACAGTAAAGTTCACTGGGTGATGACGCGCACGCACGGCCGTTAATTGCCAGCCGACACTTTTGGCTTTCGCAATCTTTCTCCCTTTCTGGCCGTACCATGCCGCCACAGCTTGCCGGCATGGGCGCTGGCCGTGCTACCTGGCCTAAGATGCTTCCTAGCATTTCCTGTTCTCCCTACACTTTCACCCTATTGGCCAAACCAATAAGCATCGTAAGATTTCGTGGTAGGATTGGATGCCTCAATCCCACCCACCCCACCCCCCACTTTGCACAGATTTTAGGTCAAGGCCAGCGCACTACCGGCAAGTGGCCACCGTGCAGCCATCGGCATGGCTGCTGTCGTTTCCGAGTGTGTGTGTGTGTGTGTGTGTGTGTGTGTTTTCAAGCCTCTTCAAAAAAATCTAGATATTGAAGATCTCTTGTGCAATGGAAATGGGCAGTGCCCGTGCAACTGCAAGGAAATGCAAAAGCAGAGTGATAAAGCAGCAGTAAAGCTCAAGGAAGAACACCTCCGTAGCCCGGTACTCGGTAGTGGCAGTTGTATTCTTGTCTTCAGTCGGTCCGCAGGGACATTCGTCGGCAGCAGCACCTCTGCATGCACCGGCTGCTGGCTTTGATGGTAGCGCATCATTCAGGCAGCCTCGCCTACCCTTTTCATTCGTTTGCATTATGACTGCGCGCTGATCGTACGTGCTGGACCTCAACAGTGGACGTCGCAGTCGAAAGCTTTCGATGTCGTGCCAGATTAGCACAGCGAGCGCAGCTCAGTGCAGCTCAGGGGCACTGACCTTGGACGCGGCAGACAAGTGCTCATGCTTCTTTCTCTCGCGGTTCACTCGAGCTCGACTGATCCGAGGTTTCTTTTGAGTCTTGCTCAGCTTTCTCCTTCTTCCGATAGAAGAAGCGTTCTCTGTTCTTTTGCGTCATCCTTTCGCCATGTCTGCCACAGTGCTGGGTACATTCAGTTGAAAAAGCTGGAGCCGGTCGCCAAGCATGTTTTACAGTGTTCGCACGGCGGCAGGCCTGCCTAGTTGAGAATTTCTTTGCTCCCAGTTATCTTGTCTGTCCCGGAAGGTACAAGCATCCATTACCACGTGTCTCTAACAGGAGGCATTCGACGGCCAGCCAGACGCCCGCTCGTTGCTAGCTGCATGCCTTAAGGTTATTGTGAACGTGATGTATGTAGCAGAACAGCTAGTGCGCCGCATAGTAGCAGGGCACGGCCAAACGATATATGTAAAACGCTTGGATAGAGATTCAGTTCTCTTAAGGCACTTTCATGCCTACTTTGTGGTAGCTCACGAGCAGTGCAGGCGAGACAGTGGTTGAGAGCATAACAACTGATAAGCAAGGAGACCCTCATCCATTCGAGCCTCCGACTCGTGAGTGCTAGTGCCTTAATTAATGCTCGGGAGTGGTTGTATCTCTCCATGTCATTGCTGCCTGGGTATGTGCTAGCTTCCGTACACAGCTGACGAGAAAGCATGCACGCTTGTGCGACATGCCAATGTATGCCGGGCACACGGTCTCGAAGAGGCAGCGCCACTCACATTGTCCTGTGCACCCGCTCGAGATGACTCGGGTGGGCCGAGCTAGCGTGAGCTGTTGGCGTTCGTGAGTGGGCCGGACATGCTGCCACACACCTACCGTTCTGTTGCCCTCTTGCCTTGCAGCAAAAAGCAAAAGCACTGCGTGACAATGGTTTTGTTCACTTCTTCATGAGCGCCGACGTTCTTTTAGGACTACGTCTGGCTTGAGCTGGTCAACGAGCAGCGTCAGCAGCAGCAGGAGTCGTCGCCGCGCGTGTCGCACGAGAGCTTCGAATTGCTCATGGATCGCTTCGAGAAGGAGGCGCATTTCCAGAGCCAGTCATCGGGCAAAGATCCCGGACCTCCCATCGACGAGGATGCCGTGTGCTGCATCTGCATGGACGGCGAGTGTCAGAACAGCAATGTCATCCTGTTTTGTGACATGTGCAACCTGGCTGCTCATCAGGTGGGAGCTACGTCCTGCTATTTTCTGTGTGTGTGTGCTGATTTGCTCCGAAACCGCCAGTCCGGGGCATTGGCCTTCCACCGCATTTGCCGTGCTCGACGTGAGCACAGCTGCGGCAAACCGTGCAGTAGGTCGGCGGGTAGGGGAGAGGACGGACAGTGCAAACATCTGGTAGAGATGCAAACAGGCAAACGCTAGGAGAGAGACAGAGCAATAGGCAGGACGACAGTTAGACACTTGACAGTCGGACGGCGGTCGGAGCGGGACAAAAAGAGACACAGACAGACAGTGAGACAAGCAGGCAGGCAGAGAGACAGTACAGGGTATTGAGATGCAGACAAGCAGAGCCAGAGACTGAGATATGCTGTTGCCGTTGTGGTCACATTGCTTAGTTGCCAGATTTTTATTTGGCATGTGCAAGGTTCGTAGCACCAGCTACCAGTGAGACTGTGGCTTCCATGGCTTGTAAGTGAAATGTGCTGGGACCATGACTGGGCGCAGCCCTAACCCTTTTAAGCCCAAATTTCTGGGTAAGTACGTAATTTACCTTTGTTGCCAGACTGGTTGTGACTGGCTTGTTTCTACAGTGATGCGCAAACGGGCCGACGATGGCCCAGTTCAGTTTATATTAGGAATAAGGCACTAATAAGGAATAAGTCTTGCACCCTACAAGAACTATACCTATTTCTAGGCACTTTGCAAATGCTGTAATGCAAGCAGTTCCCAGCAGGTTGCCATTAAAATCGAGCCGACCTCCCAATAGGTAAAGCAGCACTGTCATATAGGCCAGTGACTATCAATAGAAAAGTTGACAATAGTTGCATGCGCAGCTCAAAGCAGGAACGATGCACTTGTGGGACAGAAGAGGCAGTCTACCACGCTGCATTAATCAGAAATTCTCTGAAAGCATGTATGATGGCCGGTAGATTTGTTTGTGTATTTTGTGTTTGTGCATGGGGCAATCACCCGAAAAGTTGCTTCAAATTTTGTGTCTAGCAGAGGCCGTGCAAGGTGCAGATTCCTTTCTATGAGTGTATTTCACATGCTGGCTCAACCTTGATTACATGTGGCAAGTGGCCACTTGTCACTCCGTGGCGCTGTTCGATTAAAAGTTCCAAATGAATTAGCCACTCGCCTGCATGGTCTAACGAATATGCTCACAAGCGTATACCAAGGCCTAAAACCACTGTATATATGCCGGTCGTGCCTGAAGCTGCATTTATACTGGTTGTTAAGTTCTAAGCTGTGTTTTTACCTGGTCTTGTTTTTTCTATCTCTGCCCATCTCTCACTGGGTCGTCATGCACTGGCATCGGATCTGTTTTCGCCTGTTGGGCCACCCTGAGCAGCAGCAGCAGCAGCTTGATGTGGGAAGGAGGGGGCGGCAGGAGGGAGCGGGCGGCAGGACGGAGGGGGCGGCAGGACGGAGGGGGCGGCAGAAGGGAGGGGGCGGCAGAAGGGAGGGGGCGGCAGGACGGAGGGGGCGGCAGAAGGGAGGGGGCGGCAGAAGGGAGGGGGCGGCAGGAGGGAGCGGGCGGCAGAAGGGAGGGGGCGGCAGGAGGGAGCGGGCGGCAGGATGGAGCGGGCGGCAGGAGGGAGCGGGCGGCAGGAGGGAGCGGGCGGCAGGATGGAGCGGGCGGCAGGAGGGAGCGGGCGGCAGGAGGGAGCGGGCGGCAGGAGGGAGCGGGCGGCAGAAGGGAGGGGGCGGCAGGACGGAGGGGGCGGCAGAAGGGAGGGGGCGGCAGAAGGGAGGGGCGGCAGGAGGGAGCGGGCGGCAGGATGGAGCGGGCGGCAGGAGGGAGCGGGCGGCAGGATGGAGCGGGCTTGGCCCTGCCAGCCTTGGAGCTAGCAAACTGGGACAATGCTCTGGGCTTTGTCCATGCTAGTTGGTAGCTGTTGCAGGTCGTTGCTGTTGAGGCAGCCATGCTTTGCTGGCACGCTGCCCACCCCCCCCCATAGCTAGCAGCTGCGCCTCCCAGTGAGTAGGTGCCCCACAGGCTAGCCCCTGGCTGAGAGCCGTGTCCCCCTCCCCGGTCTACCTTGGTCATGGAACTAAGAGTTGCTATTCTGGAAATTAGAGGAGCACCAGGCCAGAAGGCTTGCCACCTTCAACTTGGACCACTCAGGAGCTGTAGCAAGATGTGCAGTGCTATGTGATCGAATTTTTCTCTCCAATCGGGCCAAATAGCTGGCAGCCTTTTGCAAACACTCACCTGTCTCTGTAGCGGCACATGCCATAAGTCGACGAGGCGAAAGGTGTGAGTTGGACTTGTCGCGAGTTGCTTTTGAGAGTCTCGTGTTGTAATTAGTCGTTTCATTACCCACAGTGCCCGATGTACGTTGTTCAGCTTGTTGGAGTTGCAGTTGTCTTGTCGGTGTCAGCGTTTGTCCCTTCTTGGCCTTCCCCCCCCCCATCCAGTTACCGTCGGTTCTGGCCACTACCATCAGAGGAGTTGTGTACAACTGACAGTGCATCTAGATCGTCACCTGCATGCCCTGCACCCTCTCCTCGGAAGCATTTGGCTTGGCTGCAGCCTGTTGCCCTGACATTACTGCTGTTAGCTCCTGACTTGATGTGGTTAGTATTGGTGCTATATAGCTTGGCAGCCACCAGCTGAGCTGACGACACACTGCACCTGTCAGAGAGGCCCCGAGCAGGCTTGGGACATCACTTGATGCAAGTAAAACTCATTCAATTTGGCAGTGAGCTCACAGGCCATCCTGACGGTAGCTGCAGCATTGCTTCAGCCGAGTTTGTGTGAGTGTACTGGGATTTCATTGTGTGCTCTGCTTAAGTGACCGACCGAATTACCATGGCATCCTATGTTTCATAGCTGCTTCCTGCCTCTATGAAGACGTTTCCGAAATTAATTGCTTGGCTAATTGTTTGCCAAAGACTCCACCCGGGGAGTGGCCTGCTGGAGCTGGGCACTGTTGTCATTCCGAGTGATTGGTCTTGGAAATGGTTGTGCAGTCTAATTCGTCCCTTAATCAACTAATCGCCAGTCATTGTTTAAGTAGCACTAACTCGGCTGCCGAATCTGCAGATCCAATGTGGGACGATCCCCCCCAAGTATAAGAGTAACAGAGGCAGCTGTGCTGCTGCTGTGTCAGCCACCTCTTTCATAATTGCAGCAGCCCGGTCTGCTAGCCTGCTGGCCACAGTAAGCTAGTGTTCCAGCTGCAATTAGTGTTGGACTCCCTGTCAGCTAGTGCCCCGAGTTTGCGTGCTTGGTTTTGTTGGTTGCCACACCAGTGCTCACCTAGTGGGTGCCCTGCCGGTGCACTCTACTCTGCCACCGTAGACACATGTGTAGGTCAGCCATCCTACCTCATTCCGTAGGTGCTTCTTGCATCAGTGCCACCTCGTTTTGTCTGATTATAATTCCCTGGCTCACTGGGGTGCTGCCGTTGGCTCACATTCTCTCGAATGCCCTGACCTTCAAAGACTGTGCTTCATTATTCCATGTGTACCTTGGTGTAATGCATCTATATGTATTTGTGTAGGTATAAAGCAATTTTAAGATAACCATTTTCTAGCATTATTGAATCTACCATCTCCCCACCAGCCGGCCGTTCGAGAATACTATAGGATATTAGTGATATTACAGGTTTGAAGCACTGTGCTGTTCGCTAAGATGTATGTTGTGTGTTGCCATGTGTAAGTGCATGTGGGCTGAGGTGGGCTGCTCAAGTGCCAGTTTTTGTCGTCGTTCAGTCTTAGCTACCACAATGAGGTGTGGAAGGTGTGCATCATATATATATATATATATATAATTAATATAATTCATTTATATAGCGCCCCAAGAGAACTTAATCTCTATTCAGGCGCTTCACATATGCCTCGTGGTTGGAGCCCACGACCTCAGTCAGACCTTGGTCGGGGCGAGCATCTTAACCGCTAGACCAAACCAGCTCGGCAATATCGCCTAGTTGCACGGTGCATCCATGCATGTTCATGTATCCCAGTCTGTAACTCCGCAGAGCCACCAAGACTGAGTGGGTTTTGTGCTGGAGATTTACAATTGCACTCCCACAGCCTAGGCAGTTTTCTGTGCGTGTTCCTCATCTCTCAAAGAGAAATTGAAATTGTATTCATCTTCTCAAAGAGAAATTGAGAGGCATAGGTGAGTCACGAGGACAGCCAAGAGAGTGAGTGAGTAAGTAGCAGGGACTATCAGCAAAGGACAGCTGCTGGAAAAGATGTCGGCAGCCTGAGAGAAGAGTCATTGCCTAAGAATTGTGGAAATGGATTCCACAGCCACAGGGCAAGCAGGGCAAGGGGCTTATGTTATCAACGGTCTTTAAATAAAAGAATGAGACAGCTAATGCGTGGTACTGAAAGGACCTAAATAAATACCAGCTGATTTAACAGCCTCTTTTTGTATAGTGACAGAAGAGCCTTGACGGCTATCACCACCGCTTGCAGTGGCGATAGAGGATCGCCCACCACAGGATATCCGCAAGAACACGAGCCAACAGCTGCCTCCCAGCTGGGCAGTAAAAGAGGTATAGTGGACTAGATACGGTGGTGCTGTTAATAATAATAATGATAAAACTTTTGTGTTGCACCATAATCTCTTTCTAGGCACTTTACATAAATTTGCAAAGGATGCATTACCACATAGTTTGTGGTAGAATGCAAAGTGTAAGCACGCATACTAGTGCTAGTGGTGACATTTACGGTGTCAGCACAAATAAGCACACAAAGATAAACTCGACTATCCTGCAATGCAGTGAGGGACATGTACCTTTTTAGCTTCTGTTTAAATGTCGTTGAGTTAGGGGATCGTCTCGTCAGGTGGCAGTGAGTTCCAGGCTGTGGGAGCTTATGATCTAAAAGCGCGGTCTCCAGAGGATTTAAGATTGGTTTAAGGCACAGCTAGACGACTTGAGTCAGACGAGCAAGTAGTGCAGTGGCCAGCCTGATTATGAAGTAGTCGGATAGGTAGGCTGGTGCAAGAAAATTAGGGGACCTGAAAGTGCAGGACAAAACTTCGAAGTCGATGTGCTCCTTAGTGGGGTGCCGGTACAGATCTGAAAGAAGTGCTGTAAATGGTAACTGCTATGCTCACAACAGGCAAGCTTGGCTGGCTGCAGAGTTTTGCGCCATCTGTAAGCGCCTTATTGCACAAGTGCACGGACCCACTGGGATCTAAATATCACTATCTAAGCTGGCCCGAATTGTGCAGTAGTGCGTACCTAATAGTATGCAGACTTGACTCACCATTCAATTGCATTTCCCTTTGCAGCAAATGTAAAGCGCCTAGAGAGAGATTGAGTTCTCTGAGGGCGCTTTATCAAGTGCATTATTATTATTATTATTACTGTGGAACTGATGATTGAAGTCCACAGGGGTCTTCTAGTCTATACACGGTGAGTGTGAGTGAGTGTGTGTGTGTGTGTGTGTGTGTGTGTGTGTGTGTGTGTGTGTGTGTGTGTGTGTGTGTGTGTGTGTGTGTGTGTGTGTGTGTGTGTGTGTGTGTGTCACTACTTTCAGTTGCTCCGAGCACGGCTGTTCAGTTGTTCTTTGCTTTCCACACCATTGTACAGTTTTTCAGAATAGCATTGCAGCCTAATATGCGTAAGAATAATAATAATAATATAAGCATAAGATATAGTAATATGCATAAGAGTTGAAAATTCTCAGTCAAAAGCCAGGCATGTTTGTGTTATCTGACATATTTAAAGGCCTTTTGAGGTCAGCCCTTCTGGTTGACATCTAACTCTTATGTACCTTGCACTTTCTGTGGACCACCTCGGTTTTTTATCTCAGCTGACCGGCAAAAATTCCTGTTGCCTTTAGTATTCCAACAAGGGAACACATTAACTTGTCTCGAGTGCAAACTAGCGTCCAACCAGCCTTGTCTACACCGTGTAACAGTTCGGAGTTCTGACTAGCCTCGGTGCTGTTGCTGATAGACCTGCTCTCACTTGGTAACAACATAGTGCTTGGAAGTGTGGAGGTCGTAAAGTTTCTTATTTGGCGGCAAATGGAAGTAGAGCAGAGGCTATCTACGAACACGTATCTGCTGCCGCCTACTCAAAAGGTACTGCTTATACAGCCTTCAATAGACAGCTTCGATTATAAATAAATTCCTATATTCCGAAATCTTGCAGTCCGACATACTGGTCTCCCCACACAACGGCGCTATGAAGGCAACATCCATGTGGCTGTTTGGATATGCTCCATAATGATCAGCTACCTCAAAAGTCCATGATCTACCACCCAAAAAAAAAAACTTAAGAATGAGGCCACCAGGCTAATTCCTTGAACCCGCCCCTCCCCCCCCCCGAAGGACTCAGATCCTTCCGGTCAGCCACTGAAGGTCCTGAAGGCTCACCAGGCCCTCGTTTTGGAGCTGCAGTTGCCCTGAACCGCCAGCCTCCCGTTGTGGCTGCCTTTACTTGTGCACCTGCAGCAGCTGGCCACAAGCCCCAGCGCCTGGATGATGCTGCCGATTGTGTAGGTTATGGCGATTTGTTAATGAGCTGCAATCCATCTGCATGCAGTAAACAGGGTCGAGCCGTCTGGAATGATCCGGCAACTGACTTCATTTTATCCATGCTAATAATGTTTTATTGTGTGCCGCCTGGTCGTGTGCTGCTGGCAAAAGTTTGCCTGCTGTTGGCTAGCACCAGCAAGCACGATCTCACTTGCTCCTTGCTCTTCCGTCGCCATATGTGGCCCCGGTGCCAGATAGCCTCCACCCACCGGCTGTCGAAAGCTTGAAACAACTGCTGCCGTGCCACATCAGTCGGCTGGTGTAGGGAGGAGCAAACGTCTTTGTCCTGGAAATGGATAGGGTCCCACCGAGAGGGGGGAGTCTCGGCTGGCGGTTGACGGCTGGGGTGTGCACGGGCAGCACTCATTAGCAGCTTGTAGTGTGCAGTGACCCCCCTTGTGTCGCAGACGTTTGCAAGATCTGCCGGTTGTTGCCTGGGTCGGCATTGCTAAATTAGCTGAACAACAGCTGAGCTCCTGTCTGCCGTTGCTGTGGCCAGCTTATGTTTACTCAGGTCGACCGGAGGTGACCATTTCCTGTCTGGGCATTTTTTGTCATCGGTGCTGTACTGCTGTCTTCTATGACTAATCAGAGCTGAGTGATAGCATGTGTGCATCGAGCAGACCACCCTGCTGGAGTCAACCTGTTGGGTACTCGTCGCTTTCCTGACAGTCTACAACAATTACTGGAAACAGAAGGGCTGCTGCTTGCATGGGAAGCCTTTGCTGAAGCTTCGATAATGTTTGCTTTCGTTTCGAGTAACTGGTTTCCTCTTAAGCTCTTTAAATCGTTGAGGCCCCCCCCCCAAACCCTGTTTCAGACTTAGCAGCTGCTGACGTTTTCTGTCGTTTTGTGTGAATAAAGGGGTGCTTGACACATTCCTTCCTGGCTCAGTAGTTGCTGACAGCCAGACCACACACCTCTGATACTTTGTCCCTGCAGATCGAGCAGGAGGTTTCACAAATGCCGTGGGACCTGCTGAGCCGCAGAGAGTCCATCGCAGAGAGTCCATCGCTCTTGGGCCTCACGTGTGTAGTTGCTTCCTGCTTGATTCGCGTAGGTGCTTCGGCACTACATTTGCTTTAGCGATCGGGCGAGGTAGACGGGGGGGGGTTGGACCTGCTTTTGACTGACGGCAGCGCTTGCTCAGCCAGCAGTTGCTCGTGGCCTGTGATCTCCTTGAGCTGGCTCGCTATTTTGCCGGTTTGACCCTGAGTTTGCCAGTAGTACCTTGCCGAACTCGACAGGCTTCTTTTGATGAGCATGTGTGTGTGTGTGTGTGTGTGTGTGTGTGTGTGTGTGTGTGTGTGTGTGTGTGTGTGTGTGTGTGTGTGTGTGTGTGTGTGTGTGTGTGTGTGTGTGTGTGTGTGTGTGTGTGTGTGTGTGCATGTGTGGAGGGAAGATGGGTGGGAGGTGATTAGATATGGGTACATGCCTGTATGCACATTTCCCACCCCTTTCCTGTATCTCGACTTGACATTGTTGTACTTTGTACTAAATGGGTGTTTTCCACCTTCTTCAGACTTTCGATCTTATTCACAACTTACGGCACCACAGATTGATGCTCTTGTCTGCAGGTAGTTAAATAGCCCATAACGATAGCTAGCTAGTTTATCTCATAGAAGCTCCTTGGCAGTACTCTTTTAGTGTGCCCTGAGTCAAAATGTCTCGAGTAGAAACATTCTGGAACCCTGGGGACCAAAGTCCTGACGGATGCATGCGATTCTGGTTTGATGTAGCTGGCCGTTTCCGTGAGGGAAGCCATGTGGTGCTCAGAGAATTGGAAAGGGTGACCTAACCGACCCCCATAGATATAAAACAATTCAGACTCTTATTGTGTACTGCTGAAATTGAAAAGGCATCGGGGATTGAAATTTGATATAGTGTATTTTGAAAGATTCGTCTAGCAATGCAGCGGCAAGCCAAATGCAAGCTCGTGACTCATCAGCATAGCAGCAACAGTGTGGCATCCAGGAAATGCAGAGAGAAGGAAAAATGTGTAGATTCTGAGCTCAAATAGTAATAATAGTGAGCTATATTATTGTTGTCTTGCTGATGAGTCACGGTGCTCGCACTTGGCTTAGCACCATAGCTGATCACCATGTGCCTATCGTGCATTAACTCCCCGATGTATTGCTGCCTTTGAAGCTGAACGGTTTGGCTATGCTGAGCCTCTGCTGAGCAGCTGCTCAACGGTGACTGATACCAATCATACCTTTTGGCTTGGAGGTAATGCTGTCATTACGTCTTCTGAGTTTGCACCGAACTAGGATGTAATTTTTGCCTCGATGGTTAACTGTGAACGATTCATTATCTGCTCCACTGGTTACCCCATGACCTGCGTTCCATTTAGTGCTGCCAGCGGGCAGCTTCTCTTCTTCAGAATCATTTATGTAAAGCCCATCCTGTGCCTGCTGTCGTCGTCGGGCATTGTAGGTTTTCAAATTGGTGCAAGTTGAGTGCCAGTGGACAGGGCACTGAGCAGGAACGTTCCCCAACGTGCTGCCTGCTTGTGAGTCATCTCATGGCTTCAGTGCGATGAGCAAGAGTATTAGCAGCAGCATTCGGCATCATCCAAGTAACTCGCAAAGCTCTAAAGCAGCAGGTCGGCTGCTAGCTGCAGTGGTGGCACCCAGTGTGTGGGCACTCGGCGTAAGCTCTGACTCTTACCCTTATATAGTTATGAGAGGAGAACACACAGTGACGAGGAAATCCCTGCCACCGGCAATTAGGACTTCGAGCCTTTGACCTGGGTCTATCGCTGTGAGCGTATTTGTTCTAAGAATCCTAGAGATGGATGTATTTATGCATGAATATCTTGCTTTGTGACTTCGCAAAGCCGTGAGAATTAAGTGGAGCACTGTAAGCTGGAGTGCTTCTATTGTGCAGAGTCAAAGCCTAAGTGGCCTTCGGTGCGCATGGAACCCACATCTTAGACAACAACAAAAAGTGAGAAGCATTGCAGAATCGGACAGACAATCGAGGAAGAACTAGCTTAGGAGTGGCAGCGCAGGCTGACTACAAATGAGGTACACGTATCGACAGCAGCTGCAAAGATGGCAGTCATTGCACACGAATGTGAAAGGGAGTTTCACGGTCTTGTGCAAACAGAGAAACAGTTTGTGTCACCTCTAGTCTTTTAGAAAAAGAAACAAACGGCTAACTCGTTGCACTAACAGGGTCGAAGTAGCCAAGGTGCTTGCCTCGACCTAGTTCGAGGTGAATGCATTTACCGACCGAGGTTGGGGGGGGAGGGGGGAGCTCGAGCCCTGTGGCGTATGTTAAGCACCTGAATAGAGATTAGGTTGTCTTAGGGCGCTATGCAAATAAATTTTATTTATTCATTTTTAGCTAGGAGGCTGATATAGCTGCATCAATTTGGCCATCAGATATGGAAGAGCTAAGCCGTGGCAGTCAGTGTGTGGATAGGAGTGAGCATTTTTTTTGTATCCTCTGAGCAACACAGAGCTCAACTACCCACCACAGCAACAGTAGCAAAGCGGACGAATGAGTAGAGTTCTTTGATTTAAAGATCAATCTACCGGCAATGATCGAATGAACTTGAGATGTCCAAATAAATGTAAAATAACTATTTTCCCGTCATAAACTTGGCTTCTTTGGTCAGGACACTTTTGAAATTTCTTATTTTTATGTAAGGCACGGTGCTGACATCAGGTTCATACATATAGCACTCGTAGATACTCGAATTAGTAAGGGTTGTGCAAACATAACATTATAGAGTAACATCCATAGAAGTGCAACATTACAGATGCCTTGAACGAACATTTTAGTTTATGTTATTGCAAAGTAACATAATAGTAACATAATAGCCTTCTTTGATCGACGATCGACCGATCTTTTTCCGACCTCTTTGGTCGGCAAGATAGTCGGTGCTTCTGCAACAATGTGGCTGGTCTATTTGAGGCTGTATGAGTCAATCTGTAGGAGTCACCTGTAGCCCGAGTGAATGGCACCTATTCAGCTCACCCAGGAGCCTCCAAGCCGTGCTGCTTCGTAACGGTAACCAGTACCTGTCCCTCCGTGCACTTCCAAGAAGACTATGCTAATGTCTAGATGTTAGTTGGTGCCTTTAAAATAGGACGACTACGGCTGGGAGGTCACTAGAGACTAGATGTGTTATTCCTGATTGAGAAACAATCAGCTGATAACTATAAGCAGCAGCTGGTTCAGCTCTCATAAAGAAATATGTCAAAATGGGATGCAGGATATCTCTCAAAGTTTATGTTCTCATGCTCATCTTGGCAAATTCAAAGAGAATGTGGAAGCTTACTCAGAGGAGCGAGATGAGCACTTTCACCTGGATATACTTCTTCGAGAAAGCGATTTGCAGTATTGCCAAAAATCTAGAACATGTGCTCATTTTGGAACACCTAGAATGGTAATTTTTTCTATGATTTTAGAGTAAATATATATATATATATATATATATAATTCATTTGTATATATATATATGTATATATATGTATACATATAATAGATTTGTATAGCGCCCCAAGAGAACTTAATCTCTATTCAGGCGCTTCACATATGCCTCGGGGCTCGAGCCCATGACCTCAGCCAGACCTTGGTTGGGGCGAGCACCTTAACCGCTGGACCAAACCATAAATATATGTTAACTTTGATTAAATGTATCTTCTGTCTTAGTAAATGTGAACCGAGATCAATTTAATTTAATTGACATTTGTCAGTATTCTCTTTGGATATTGGGCAAATTCAAGTTTATCACCGTCTTTGTCACAAAAGCCAAGTTTATAGGGATTAATGGCTATTTTCTATACTTGAGGCAAACACTATTAGGGAAATAGCACTTATTACGCAGAGACTAAAATTATGTTACGAAGTGATAACAGTCCTTAGCATTAGGTGTTTGTTGATGAGGTCACCCAGATTACTACTCAGATTTCCTTCGTGTTATTTTGGTTTAGTTTACTGACTTCTTACTTCCATATGACACTTCTTACTTCCACTGACAGCATAATTTTTGTAGACCATGTGTAATAAATAATCTGCAGCTTATAATGATGTACGACCATCGACAGCTGCAATACCTTCTGCATCCTCCACATATTAGGCATTTAGCGCCCTCGGCAAAGAGCTTGATAGCTGCCGTCATGTGTGCTGTGCTCTTGCGAAAGTCGTGGACAGCTAATTCTAGTTAGCTAGCGTAGACCTAGCACCTTTGATGACGCCTGTTTTAAAGACGTCTCCAAAGCAAATTGGATCCTAAGTAGAAATGCAAGCTACTTTTTTAATGCATTACCATCATCATAGCTGCATAGCGATGATGTCTTCTTCGTTGTACTTTGTACCCGGGGACAAGGCAAAGTGTGCAGTTGTAGCGAGCTGCTGTGGCGGCTCTTTTCTTTTTCTAATGGCTCCACGATATAATTGGGTCATTTTATAATTGGGTCAATAATTTTATATCTGTGGCCTAGGGCGCTACCAGTCGGTAGTGCATGCGTGCCTTCGCCAGGAATGTCACTGCCATTGCATTGCCACGCCTCCTCCCCAGCCGCTGCCCCTTCTCCTCCCGGCACCCTCCTAAGGCCCCTCTTTCTGTGCCTTGACAGCCCTTCTCCTCGTGCCCCCAGGCCCTCCTAGGCAGTGTAGCCAGCTTTGATTATTCCTCGAGTGGTGAATGGTAGAGCCAACTGGTTTGAGGTTCTTGGCCGCTGTGGCAGCAGCCCTTCGACCAGCTGCTGGGACCAAAGCTAATCATGCCAAATATTTTTCCAGTCTACGTGGTGAAGACATTAGCGCTTTTCTGCCAAATTTTCTTTGACCGACCTGTCTTCTTTTTGTCTCCAATAGTGTGGCAGACATTTCTTTCGTTCAAGATGCCAGCAATCACACTTGCTTGTTTGTCTTGGGGAAGGCTGCTGCTTGCGGTGTGCATGTGGGTCTTGCAGTGCTGTCCATTTGAAAGAGTAATACGAAAGATGTGTGCCTTGCCTGCAGACACAGCGGGTCAGTGCACTGGTCAGGTTGGTCCAGCTGGACCAGCAATCGACCACTAAAGAAGTCAAGCCCAAAAACAAAAGAGTGAAACACAGAGGGATAGAGTGGGAAGGAGAGGGCGCGAGAGACCACGAATCATTTGGTCGTGCTTTCAACACTGCACCTGTAAAGTGCCTAGAAAGAGATTCAGTACTCTGAGGGTGCTATGCAGTTGTATAACTGTCAACAAGAGTCGGGAAAATTGTGGGTTAGTGCAATTGATCCGTGCCAACTGCTTCGTGCATATAGTTTTTCGAGCCTTGGTCAAGAGGTTGTTTCAGAAGCCGGGGAAAAAGCAGCAGCAGCATGTTTGACCGGCTTTCACGGTGAGGTGTTGAGTGCTGGCTTCCTGGAGCAGGCGATGTCTGGGTGCTCGTGTGATGTCTGCTCATGTTTCAGTCGCGGCTGCCGTGACAGCCTCCTCTCCCCTAGAGTGCTGCACAGTGCCGAAGCAAACGTGTCCCCCGGCTCGCAGCAGCAGCAGCAGGCTTGTGCTGCACCCACAGAGCTGAGAGCTCGTGGTGCTGTCACTCACCCCGACCGACTGTCGAGGCTGCTGCTGCTGGTGCAGCTGCTGACGATCTCGGCTTTCCTTACTGGAACGCCACTAACAGCTGTCCTCAATGCTGGGGGGGGGGGGAATCACTGCCCTTCAGTATGTCGAGCTGATGTTGGCGTGTCGAGTGCTTACTTTCCAAACTTTAAGACAGAAAATGGAAGACACGGGCGGCTGGGAAGGCTGATCAAAGTGAGATAATTTAGAGAGAGCCAAGAGAGCGGAATTTTGCAGCTTGTATATGCCAAAATTCTTGCCTGGACCTAGGCGGCCCTGGACAGACACTGGCTCCTTCATGCCCGTGCTGCGTGGATGCAGCAATACAGCCTGTTCAAACTGGTTCCTCTCGCGACAGCAAAATCGCTGTCGCTACAGTAGTTCGAGCGTCGGCTACAGGTATGCCGATCATACCATTGGGTCAGAGCGACCGAGGTCTCTCCTGGTCGACTGCTGCCCTTAACCGAACAAACGAGCTACATTCAAGAGTATGAGCGCGCCCAGCCGTAGGGCGCACGTGACGCTCTCGCTCAGCTCCGATCCGACACCCGCCGTCGAGCTCGCACCATTCTGAGTAGTGATGCCAATCTTTCCCAATTCCTCCGACTCGGGCGCTTCTGTCCCAGCCCTTGACGGTTACTGACAGAGCAGCGAGACCGATGGGCTAGCCAGAGGCTCCGAGTGCGGCGGGCCTGTGGAAACTTGCCGCGCCCCCACCCGAGCAGCAATCCATGTTGTTTGCCATGCGTCATGGTGTCACAGACAGAATTCACGTAGAAGTAGGCTGGAGCGTGTGCCGAAGTCACGTGCGATTACTCTCACAAACGTGTGTGGGCTCAAGAACGATTGGGGGGAAAAGAAGCAGCAAGAAAAAGAGCAAATTACTTTCCAGGAGGTGAGAGGGGGCAAGTGGGGGGGGGTTACACCGTAGGGGGAGAGTGAGAAGTGCCGATGTGACACAAATGCAAGTGGGGAAGAGAGAGGAGGAGGGAGACGAAAGAAAGACACTCACAGAAAGAGGGAGATAGAAGTAGAGAGAGAGAGAGAGAGAGAGAGAGAGAGAGAGAGAGAGAGAGAGAGAGAGAGAGAGAGAGAGAGAGAGAGAGAGAGAGAGAATAGACAAACAGACAGACAGAGAACCGAGGACAGGGCGAGACAGAGAGGGGCATCCTTTAGATTTGTTGCTTACTGCACCAAGTGCTTATCTGTTATGACTGAGAGCAGTCGCGCTCACCGATTTGAGTATTGTTCTTTGTTCAGAAGTGAGCCTGGATCAGAGATGTAATCTTTTGCAGGAATGCTACGGCGTGCCATACATACCGGAGGGCCAGTGGATGTGCCGCCGGTGCCTGCAGAGCCCGTCTAGAGCCGTCGACTGCTGCCTCTGCCCGAACAAGGGCGGTGCGTTCAAGCAAACGGACGACGGCCGGTGGGCGCACGTCGTATGCGCTCTGTGGATCCCCGAGGTCGGCTTTGCCAACACCGTGTTTCTGGAGCCCGTCGACGGCATCCAGAACATTCCGTCGGCACGCTGGAAGCTCACGTGCTACATTTGCAAGCAGAAGGGAACTGGCGCATGTATCCAGTGTCACAAGACCAACTGCTACACGGCTTTCCACGTCACGTGCGCACAACAAGCCGGCCTGTACATGCGCATCGAGCAGATACGCAGCCCCAGCGGCGCGGTGCCGACCAGTCCAGGTGCGTGGCGTCATTCTGCTGCCGACAGCGGCTGGCCACCTGCAGGGGCTCTGTGCCTATTGTGAGATCATGCATGCCAGCTCCACGGTCGCTGAAAGCCCGTGGCTCATGTGCTCGACAAAGCAAAGGCAGAGCGCGCCTGTCTGCGTGTGCCTGACCCTGACGCTTTGGTCGCGACACGTGGGCCCAGGTCACCGTGCACTAACTAGCCTTGCCCACCTGGCCGCTGCATTGCTCTAGCACGCAAATGGTGTCTGTGCAGGAAGCAACATCCGCAAGACGTCATTTTGCGACGTGCACACGCCACCTGACAAGCGTGGCCTGGCGATGCTGGCCAGCAGCGACAGCGAGCCTAGCGGCGGCACCGTCGTGGCGGCGGCGGCAGCAGCCGCCACGACGGCGGCGAGCGTCCCTCCTTCCGACGACAAGGTCGACGTGAAGAAGGCGAAAGAGAAGTCGAGGCTGAAGATGCGCAAGGCCCGGAAGATACTGGCCGAGAAAAGGAACCAGATGCCAATCGTAAACATTCCCATCATTCCCGAGAAAAGGTGCACGTCCGAGGCAGCAGCAGCAGCGCATAGTTTTGCTGCAATTTTCCACAGCTGTTCTGAGCGTGCGTTCCGCCGGCTGCTCCAGCTCGCTCGACGCATGCTTGCTGGCCGCTGGCTTGCGTCTGCCTTTTGTATGTGCAGCAGCAGCAGCAAAGGACCCATGCCACCCGGCCACACCCGACAGAGAGAGAGAGAGCAGTGGGTCATGTCAGCAAGAGTATGTAATATGTAGCTACCGACCAGCCGTGCCGTGGCTGCTATTAACAAACTATTCTCGGCTTAATTGCCTCCAGAGGCGTTCCTAATATATTGTATATCGCCCAGGGACGAGCTGCATGCGATGGCACCTCCCACCCAATACTAGAAGCCCATTTTGGAGCCCGCTTGGCACCCTCTGATTCAGAGCCCCTGATCCAGCGCCAGGGGACGACGTGTGCCCCTCCCGGCTCCGCCCCCTTCGGTACGCCTCTGATTGCCTCAGATCTCTCCCTTGCTGATGACTGTCAGCTGGTTGGTCCATTACTGGTCGGACCAGCCAATCCATGCCTAGTAGTACCGTGTTCCTTGGGGTTGGGGAATGGAAGAGGATGAGGATGGAGCAGCCCCCGGAAGGTTGCAGGGCAGTGACGTCGGAATTCTGCACGTCCCTGCTGCTTCTCTGCAGATTGGATCTGTCATCTGGCTGCTTCCGTTGAGCTCTCTCACACAGCCGCCATACACTTGTCTGAGCGAGATAAGCTAGTCCGTAGGTTGCTCCGACTCAATCCGGTTACGAGTCGGACTCTTAATATCTGGCTACTCTTTCACTTCCACGAGTGCCTCGGCAACGTATGTTCGTGCACTTGAGCGCAGAACTATCGGTGACTGCTAGTTAATGAGAAGTGGCTGGCGTTCGACCGTTAAGTGATGCACCGAAGCACAAAGAACTAATTCGCTCAATTAACACTCACGATACCTTTCACGGTGGCGTTTTTAATATAAATCAGCCCATGCAACAGATAGATACCGAGAGAAAGCGTCTTCAATCCTTAAAATGGCAGCTTTTTCAATTTTATTTCATCTTTTAAACGACTGCATCGTCCATTTGTGGAAGTATTTAGACATGTAATAGACAGTAGTTATGTTAGTAGACATTAGGCAGTAGTATGAAAGCAACAGTGCACCGGCTGTGCTCGTTTCGTAGCCTCATGCTATCGCCAACCGGCATGCCTAAGACCTAACTAATTGTCTCTCTTTTCGAAGGGCCAAATGTGGCTTGTGTCCAAAATGGTGAAGTTGTAATTGCTGTGTAATTTCGCATTCATCGTGAAGACTTTGGTGAGGGTACAATCTGAAGAAGATAGTTGCAGCCAGTATCATCAATAATGCACATACCCGGCTGCCCAAATGTCTCCACACCCGCTGGGACAGATCGATGAAGAGTGAAACTTTAGGCATCATTTCGCTTATGCTAGGGTTCATGCTCAAAGCCTTAAGCAGCTGCTGGCAAGGTAGCTGGTAGTGATACGAATAGGCATCGACTAGATGAATAAGGTTTGCTAGCTCGGAACGAGAGAGAGAGAGAGAGAGAGAGAGAGAGAGAGAGAGAGAGAGAGAGAGAGAAAAAGAAGCCTCTTCTGTGGGTCATGCGTGAATTAGCTCGGTTGACGTAGGCTAGTGGAAGAGCCCTCTGGACCCACGATGACGCGAGCGGAATTGGACTGAGCAATTCGAGTTTATTCGAGATTGTGGTGACTTAAAATGCATGCAGTACATGCATCGTTGCTCGAAAGTAGGTTTGAATGATAGTTGCCATCAAATGACTGAAATGTGGTGGCAAAAGATCATAGTCTAGGCTGCTTTTATAGTGGATGAATAAATAAATAAATCCAAGCTGCTTAAGCAGCCTCTTTTTGTATAGCGACAGAAGAGCCTTTACGGCTATCACCACCACTTGCAGTGGCGATAAAGATTCGCCCACCACAGGAATCGAACCCACGACCTCGGGATCGAGGTCATGAAAGCAACAGCCTTATCTAGTGTGCCATCGCGGCTCACCATGATGGCACACTAGATACATGGCATCATGATGCAAGACGTTTATTTAAAACAGAGCATTGCAGCACCTAGTCCAATGAGCAATCATGAAGATTATTTTCTTTTCAAACATGGCAGTGAGCCTAAGTATTCGGCTGAGGGGGTGGAGAATTTTTTCTGCTGTACTGTGGAATTTAGTTTACGACCATAATGCCGAAGCGGCTCAGACAAGTTATTGCTTATCGCAGTGCTGTACTTGTAAATGTAAAGCGCCTAGAAAGATATTAAGTTCTCTGAGTGCACTTTATCAAGTGCATTATTATTATTATTATTATTACTTGTACTGAAACCCTGCTTACACACTTACAGTATAGTTTACAAAGCGTGTAAGCAAAGTATATGTTGCTGTATGTGTTTTAGTATATACTGCTCATGGTTACCGCAGGTTTCGGTAACGGATGGTATAGCAGAGTTGAAGCTTTTGGGACCTGTGGCTATTTTAAGCGGCCTCCAATACTCCTGTGCTGGAGTGTGTGTGTGTGCGCGTGCGTGCGTGTGTGTGTGTGTGTGTGTGTGTGTGTGTGTGTGTGTGTGTGTGTGTGTGTGTGTGTGTGTGTGTGTGTGTGTGCGGTGTGTGCGTGTGTGTGCGGTGTGTGTGTGTGTGTGCGGTGTGTGTGTGTGTGTGTGTGTGTGTGTGTGTGTGTGTGTGTGTGTGTGTGTGTGTGTGTGTGTGTGTGTGTGTGTGTGTGTGTGTGTGTGTGTGTGTGTGTGTGTGTGTGTGTGTGTGTGTGTGTGTGTGTGTGTGTGTGTGTGCCCCCCCCCCCCGTGCATGCATATGTATGTATGTGTGTGTATGTATCTTCGTCAATAACAAAGCCACGAGGATGCAGATGGTAGCTTGCAGACTCCATCTCATGAAACAAAGAGGACATGAGAAGCATATAGCTTAGTTAGGAGAGCAATCTAGGAAGTGGGTAGTAGCACAGAAGGAGCAGTACCAGACGGCTGGCTGGAAAGCATGTGCCACAGTTGGCAGCAGGAGAGAAGATAGGTGGTATTGCCTAAGAATTGGGAGTACTACAGGAAGTGGAACTTGCGGAGCATCAGGAAAGGATGAAACAGCTTAACTCTCGTCCGGAGATGACCTGAAAACGCGATGAGGCTGACACGGGTACAACCGAATGGACATATCCTGCCTCGATTGGAAAGGAAGCCGATGCCACCGACTGCCCGCTCCCGAACGAGCTGCATTCACATCTCTTTGTCTTCTCCTTTGCTACAGGCTGTCGCTCATTGCCGGCAAAGTTTCCATGCAGAAGAAAAGCGAGTTCATGCAGCTGCTGTTGGGCTACTGGACGCTGAAAAGGCAGTCGCGTAACGGCGTGCCACTGATCCGACGCCTGCAGTCCAATCATATGTCGAGCAAGAACAACAAGCAGGTGCAGGTAGGAGGCAAGGAGCCAGGCACCTTCGCGCACGTGCGCGCACACACACCTCCCTTGTGCTTGCTCGGTTCCATCTGAATGCTTGCAAAGATTGAGAGAAGAGGCGGCTCTGGTATGAGCCCTAGTGAGCAGCCTTTCTGGCAGCGGCCTCTACTCTTGTCGTCCAATAGGCCGAGCACACTGTCAGGTCAGTTTCAGGTGCATCTCGGGCTAGATTCTGTGTTGGCAAAGCTGTGGCAGTGCAGTTGCTACTGCTGCTCTCATCGTGATGCCTTAGTCAACATTGGGGCGTCTTGCTGACCGTGCATGGCATGCATCCTTTGGGCAAAAACTGTCATCTTTTTTTTGTCTATTGCTGTCTTTTCGTCTGGTCGTATTCCTGTGTGTTGCTGTCATCATCACTCGCATGCTTATCATGCTTCGCGGGATGCCTACACGGTCAAATTTGTTTCCCATTAGTGTGCCGGCATTGCTCGCAGCGCTGCGCGCAGTCGCCAAGCCTCCGAGATCCTGCCTGGCTTGCTTGCATAAGTTGTCTGCTCTGTTGTCTTTGGCTTTCTAGTCCAGCGGCGATCGTCAGCTGGCAACGATGAGCGCCCAGCTCAAGTATTGGCAGCGGCTGCGCCAGGATCTGGAGAAAGCGCGCCTGCTCATAGAGCTCATACGCAAGCGAGAGAAGCTCAAGCGGGAGCACGTACGTAGAGTGGTGCCGTCACCAGGCAGCACACGGCTGCCTATTGCTGAGTGCTGCCGGCGCATCGCCACTGCCTCGTGCTCCCTGTCTCACTCCTTTTCATTTTCTTGTGGTTTTGTTGTCACTTGCTGACCCAACCCAAGTTAGGCTCAAACAGTTGTAGGTTTCTGCTCCTTCATTGCTCGTCGTCTGGCGGGCATTGCCACCAAGTCGTTAAGGCTAACTTTAAAGCCGGTCGAACCTTGACCTTGTTCCACCCAACCAAATCATTGGTAATGGCACGCCTCTTATGGCTTAATAAGGAGTTGGCTGTGGCCTTACAGCTCCATAGCTACAAAACTACAGTGCCATCAAACTCGGGAGTTTAGGGTCCCTCTTCCACCACCAGTCAGTCAGTCAGTGCCTAGCCCCAAGCACACATTGTCCCGGCATCCCTAGATACGGGATGCAACCCCCTCGCTCTGTCAAATCACGAATCGTTCTGAGAGTATTGTTTGCTGCAGGGAGATGCATGCCGGCTGCTGCCATCACGCCGAAGACGATGAAGGGATGAGGTCATGTTTTCAGTACCTCTTCATCAGCATGCACAGTGTATCTCCCCACCTATAACTTCTAAAAAGTAAAAAAGTAAAAACTTCTTTCATAAAGTCTTGTTAGATAATGGCATGTGATACTTCTTTTGAAGACCCTTCGCTCATGATCTACACAAAAAAGAGCGAATAATATGTTAATAAGGCACTTGTATAGCACTTTCGGAGAACTAAATCTCGCTAGGTACTTTACATATGCTGTAAACGGTAATGAGGAGAGCATATCAATATGGTTGGTGATAACATGATCAACATCAGCAAGCATAAGCCTACAAAGGACAATTCTCATGGATCCAGCAAAGGCTGTGAGGAACAAGTACGTTTTGAGCTCATCAAGTCAGGCGATGTCGTGACATCAGTCGTGAGAGAATTCCTGGCTTTGGGAGCATGCAAGTGCATGTTGCCATATTTGAATGCTGACCCTGTGCATGTCACCACTAACCAGCTAATATGGTGTCGTTTGTTCATACAGTAATGTCAGATCTGCTATTGGCACAGTGCTCATAGCAAGCTGCTCAAAAATGGTCGAGAGTGTATGTTTATGTTTACATTAAATAACACGTTTTTAGTTATCTTTTCAGCTTAGGATTTAGGATTTTGGGTTTACTATTTAATGGTTGTATGTATTGGGGTTTGCAGCTTATGGTTTACTGGTGAGATTCTATATTTTGGGTTTCAGTTTTTGGGTTTAGAGTTTAGGTCTTCGGGTTTAGTATTTATGTGTTAGAGAAACTCTAGATGGAGAAGATAACTAAAGCGTGTTTATTAAACGTAAATATAAAAATGCAGGCAACCATGTTGAACAGCCTACTATGAGTACTGTGCCATAGCAGATCTGACATTGCTGTATGAACAAATGATGCCGAATAAGCTGTCTAACCATGCTATGCTTGTTGACATTTTGCGTGCTACCACTAACCAAGTGATCTTGCTTCCTTTACAGCATATGTAAGTTCTCTGAGGACACTATACAACTGTATAATAATTATAATAATAGTTATTACTAATAATATATGAACTAATGGCATGGTCTCTATAAGTATTTGAGGTTGGTTCGCGGCAGAGCTAAACTACTTGAGTCACAATAGTGGGTAGTGCAATGCCTGGCCTGATTGAGAATGAGTTCTGATAGGTAGGCTGGGGCAACAGAATAAACTGACATGAAAGTAAGTGACAAAACCTTGAAGTCCAGCCAAAAGCGTGTCCGGGCAGCTTTTGCTTGCAGCATTCCAAGGCTCAGCATAAAGTCACTTGGCAGAGGCTGTGCAGTGAAAAATGTGCTTCCCTGTCCTGACAAACCGCACGAGGCCTCGGAATCTTTCAGGATTTAGTTGGCAATTATTCTGTTGTATGAGTGCTCGTGCCTTGCATTTTGCATTATTTTTGAAAATGGGGGCCCTGTGTCGCCGGATCACAGCCTCTGGTTGTCGAGAGCGGCCACGAGCATGCTAGCACTGTGTGCGCAGCAGCGCTAAGCACGGCGAGTCATGCTGTGGCATCCATCCCGGTTGCGCTGTCCTGGCAGGTACGCCTGCACCAGTCCGTGATAGAGCTGAGGCTGTCACCATTTATGTTCATTCTAAAGAAGACGCTGGATCAACTGAGGGAGATCGACACCAATAAGATATTCGCAGAGCCAGTTGACATCAATAAGGTAAGGCGACAGCAGCAGCTTTCCTCGCTCACTCTGCCAGCTGCTTGGACACGGCTTCAGTCAGTGTAGGCACTCATTTTGTCAGTTCCTCCTGGGTCATGACGGGGCAGTGTGACCAAGCTGGAACGCTCTGCAACTGTAGACACCCTGCATCAGCTAGACCAATCTGGCGAAACTCGTGTCTGCACGTGAAAGTCTCAAATGCATTGCAACAGCTTAATCGGGAAGCGCCCTTGATCGTTAAAGCGGTCCTTGCAACGATGGCCAACAGAGCTAGTCCGAGCGACACACTAGCGGAGCCTCGCTCCAGTACATGTTGGGCATTTTCACACCGTGGTTCATGAATCAAAGCAATCAGCGCCAAGCTTGCCCTCTCTCCGACACCATCATTTGAGAGACTGCAAATATAGAGGTGCTCTCGTAACAGCAGCAGCTCAGGTGCGAGCCACCCAAGGGGGAAGGGCTACCCTGGACTGGTTAAAATTGAGTCAAAAGTCTTTCTGGGGGGTGGCACTGCCCCTTTACGGTCTCTGAGCACACGTGGGTGTGTCGTGGGTTTCTTTGTTACAAGGCCGTCGCCGGGCCAAAGGTCGGCAGAGTGCATTGTTGCTACAAACGCTACATTTGAGAGCGGCGTTCCTTTGTAGCTGGCATCCGCGAAGTGGTTCGCTAGCTCACGGGCTGGTGTTGTATCTGCTTGAGCCGGGATGGTATTTATCTTTATATCTTTACCTTTGTTCTCCTTCTGTGACCAGCCCTGCAGAATTTGCTACCTTCCGGTGGCCCGTGTATGGTTAATGTAAAGAGTTTTGGTCTGTAACTCTGCAAAGATACAATTACTAAGTGGATGTTATGCTGAAAAGTTTTCTACTGAGTCAGGAGGGCAGTCGAGGAAGTGAGCAGCAGCATCGTAGCAGCGCAGGACGACAGGAAATGATGCACCACAGTCGGCAGCAGGAGCCACGATGTCGTAATTATGGAAGGGAGTTCCTTAGTATAGGACCTGCAGAGTAAATGCTTTTTTCTGTTTTCACTGCCTCTAAGCAAACGAATGGTACAGCTAATGTGTTGTCCGTAGAGAGCTTGAGGCCATGAGAATGCTGAAAATGATGCAGCAGTTCAGCCAGGTATGAAAGAGCCAAGCCATAGAGGGTCTATTAGTTTTTGCATCCAAAGATTCGATCTGCTTGTCTACCCCGCAGTCATCGTTTTTTGCGATCGAGCTTTGTCTGTAGCGTGACAGCACTTGCCTTGAAAGCAAGAGAAGCACGGGCAACTGTTTCGCAAGAGCTGCGTGCACCTGCATCGAGCAGCCGGCAGTAGGAGTCTGCAGGCCTCACCACGTCACGCCACGGGCTCACCTGACGTCACAAGTGCCCGCAACCCTGTGTAGTCAATGGATCGACCAGCATTTCAATCGTTGGCCGACTTCTTTTTGGTCTATGGCTGCTTCCATCGCATGCCTTGGCCTGGCCACGGCTATAGTTGGCCAAGTTAGCAGACGTTATTTGTAATGGCCGTGCAGCCTCAGTAATAAATCGTTCGTGGCGAGACGTTGTAGGGCTGACCGGTATTTGTAATGGCTGTGAAGCGTAGTGTTAAATATCGTTTGTGGTCAGACGTTGAGCAACAGACAGGTGATGCTATGCCCGGCACAGCTTAGCATTGTGCGTCACACACGTAGCATGGTACCTCATAAATACCATGGTACCTCACACGTAGCAGAATGCCTCACGCACGTAACATAATGCCTCACACGTAGCATGTGTGCCTCACGCACAGCATGTGTGCCTCACACGTAGCATGTTGCCTCATGCATAGGATGTTGCTTCCCTCATACGGCCTGCTGCTTATGGGCCCCGTGATTTTGTGTCGCCTCCGTGTCGGCTCGCTGGCTGACGAACAGCGGTGGCCAGCAGAGTCATAATTCCGTCGAGATAATGATATATTTATTGCAAGCTCTGTTGTGGCATGCTGCTGAACTGCCGTGTGAGTTTCTTGCATGCTTTTCTTTTTGTCCGGTCGTGACCTCTGATCACGTGATTTCTGTCCTCTTGGGCAGCTCCTCTTGCTCCGCCCCGTTTTGCAAGCGGCACGCAAGCGATCCATTCATTGTGCGTGTACGGCTGCCTGGCCGAAGATCGGATGATGTTCCGTTGCGGCCGAGAGACCGAGTATATATAAGTAAAGCAGTAGGCAGCTCGCGTGTCGGCGGCGGCGCTCTGCTGTATCTGGCAGGTTCATGTGGCCCCGGCGGCAGCAGCAGCTGCCTGTCCTCAACAGCCCGCCTCTTCCGTGGTGCTCTGCCGCCCTGGAGATATAGTGCGAGATACTGACGTCGGCGTCGTTGCTTTGCTTTGCCTCATCCTGGTCTGAGTGTGATTATTAATGTGTTATGTACGACAGAGACGCCTAACGATGCTGCTTCCCATCGGCAGGCGGTTTGATGTCGGCGGGTGGATGATTCCGAGGAATCTGTGCCGGCGTGGTGTCAGGCAGGCGGCCTAGTGCCGGCAACTCCCCGACAAGTCCAGTCTGCCACAGCCTGTGAAGCTGACTGTAGCAGTTTATTTTGCCTATTGCTGTGATATGCTCAGGATGCTGGTTGTAGACGAATGTATATATTTATTTGTATACCACCCTAAGTGAACTTAATCGGAATCTAGGCACTTTACATATGCCACGGGTTCAAACCTGGGATGTTAAAGGCAAGCACCCTGGGCCAATCCAGGATGTGATCGTGGTCTGATTCACGAAACAGCACTTATCCAACAATGCAATACCTTCACATTTATTGTAAGTACAAGGGCTTAACACCTACTTGGCCAGTGCGGCACATTATTCAAGGCATTAGGGTCATTTGCATTAGTTATTGTGTTGCTTAGATCCAGAGCACGATTGACTACAATTGTGATTTTTGTGGGAACAATCTCACTAAAGCTGAAACTACTCTCTGCCTTTGTGCATGACCAAGCATGCCTGATGTCCCTCCCCTTCCAGGCAGCTCGATTTTTGAACTCCGTGTTGTCTCTCCTCTCCTGCTGTTCACTCGCTCCGGCATGGTCTGTCACTGCCACCCTGTGTAGCCATGCGTAGCTTTCCCTTTTCTAATCCATAGCCGATATGCCCAGAAGCTAGGACCGGATGTGGGCAGGTCGAATGGGGGGGTGGGAGTTTTTTGTTTGCCACCTACGACCCGTTAATGCCTTGGCATATTACAGCAGAGCCTGCATCTTCTGGCTCCTTCCGGGCATGCATCGTGAGAAGAGAGGCAACTGGGAAGGAGGCAGCGTCACGGGGCTCGAATTGTAGATGGAGTGGAGTTGACCCGATATGACAACTGTGAGCTTCGGCAGCAGAGCTTGTGTAGAGCAGCAGGGTTTCACTGGCTAGCCTTTTGATCTGCACATCGCATGCGTACTCTGAGCTCAGACAACTATTGTTTTCGAAGAATGGCTTGCGCTGCCGCCACTTTTCCTCAAGCCGAGGCTGCCTCCGGAGCTCATTGCAGGTGCTGTTTCTCCTGTGGCCATTGTGCCCATAGCAGTAAGTCCAACATGGTAGCTGCAGCTCTTAATCCTAAACCGTAATACTAAGCCGTAAACCTGCCTCAAAACACATGCCCGTTTGGCCCCGTGGTTAATGCGCTCTCCCCGACCGAGGTCAAGGTGAAAGTATTTGACGACCGAGCTCGTGGGCTCGAGCCTAGTGGCATATGTGAAACGCCTGAATAGAGGTTTAGTTATCTTAGGGCGTTATGCAAATGAATTATATATATATATATATATATATTTCATTTGCGTTTTGCATGAGAACACACAAGGTACAATTAATGTGAGTAATAATAATAATAATAATGCACTTGATAAAGCACCCTCAGAAAACTTAATCTCTCTCTCTCTCTCTCTCTCTCTCTCTCTCTCTCTCTCTCTCTCTCTCTCTCTCTCTCTAGGCGCTTTACATTTGCTGCAAAGGGAAATGCAAAAGAATGGTGAATAAAATCATGCTTGATAAACAAACAAAATGAATAACATGGTTAGGGGTGACATGCACAGGGTCAGCATGCAAATTTGGTTAGTGGCAGCATGCACAGTGTCAGCACACATAAGCACATGAAGGACGAATCACAGGGACCCACTAAATGCTGTCCTAAATAGGTGAGTAAGCCATAAATGTAGCAAGTTGTGCACATACTACCACCTGTGTTAGCCTACTAAGTGCAAAAACTTGCAAAATTTAGTTGCTTTGAGTCTCAGATAGATTGAAATAGTTGCGGTTTTCGAAGGATGGTATTTGTCAGCACCATCATAATGCTAGTAAGAATTCTTTTTAATGTGCTAAGCATGCCCTCGTGGAAGCTGCATGTCAACGACTGTGTAGGGCACTAGTTCCGGAATGTTCAAGGTTTGAGACATCCGATTTTGTGCATTCGGAGATGTAGGCCAAACCTGGTTCGAGACTATGCAAGAAATTGGTAGTGAAGTCAGAGCGGAAAACCACACAGCTATGTTTCCTGTGAAAAAACAAGCCATGTGGCCATATATAACTGCCTTTGAAGTCTTGGCCAGCACCTAGAATACCAAAACCATTGTGATCTGCAAGTATTACCAAATTTCCATTAATTATAAGAAGGTAGTTCAATTTTATTATACATGCATTTGGCAAACCGAGCAGGAAATTGTTCAGAAGAATGCATTAACTCCTTGTTCATCAGAAAACACTATGTAGCAGTTTTTGTTTTTACCACCATCGATTTCTTGAATTGTTTTCAAACCATGTCAGGCCTTTGATTGTGTATATTTGAGATAGCAAGCTCTAAACCCTTGATGGTTGCTGGAAAAACGCTCGACATCGTTGTTGGAATACATTTTTAGAGTGGATGATATGCGATACAAAAAGTAAATCTTACTTCACATTACTTCGACGTTGCTACAAAATAATATCAGTCCGAAATATGCAATTGTGTCTGAAGCCATAAATTACCTCGGATATTGCAAAACAGGGTCATTTCGAATGTTTTTACACCTGATCAGATAACCAAGGTGGTACCTTGCACGATTTAATAAAAATATTGCAACTCTTGCAAAGCCTATGCTCTGGTGAAATTGCCTCGGCCAGCAGTCCAGGACTGAAATATCCGAGGTTATATGTCGATCCCCAGGGTATATGAATTTTTTCTGGCCATCGTTGTATATATTGTTGACATATTAGTTGCTCACCCTTTGATTGTTGAGGATCGGTCGGTGTCAGATGCAAGATGTCCGCCTGTTTCTGCTTCCACCTTACGACCTACCCCTAAAGACGAGCTGCTGTCGCTCATTGTACCTGTCCGTGTCTCCTGGCGGACCTCAGACCTTATGCTCGTCATTTGCTTGTCTGAGAGTCTGTGGGCCTTGGCCGCTCTGATGATTCGGGCCAGCTCAAGTGGGTGACAGGGTTTCCATTCGATTTTGTTGTTTTTAAAAGGGCTGTTCTGGTAGGGCGATGGCTAAGCTGCTTCTATCGACTGTCGGTATTTTGCAATACAAGCCTGGGAAATTCTACCCAGCTAAATTGCCAATCCATAATGAAAAGTCGTAAGTAAAATTGTATTTTGATGTATTATGCTGTTAATGGATCGTACACGTGACTAAAAGTCGAGAGTTTGCTTATTATGCAGACACGCCCTCCCACTGCCTAGGGTGCATGATAACAATAGCAATAATACATTTAATATATTATTATTTATATTAATAATACATTTGAATAGCACCCTCGGAGAACTTTCAAGATGCTTTACATAGGACAAATTACATGGACCCTACAAATGTTGAGAGGGACAGGTGCGCTTTAACTTCTTTTTAAATATCGTGAAGACAGGTGAGCTGTCGTGACATTATTCGGGAGTGAGTTCCAGGTCTCGCGACCATACGAACTAAAATCAAGGTCTCCTCGTGATTTGAGATTCGTTCGAGGGACAGCTAGACGACTTGAGTCAGGAGAGCCAGTGGTCCGATGCCTAGCCTGATTAGAGGAGCTCTGACAGGTAGGCTGGAGCAAAAGAATCACCGAACCTACCAAAGTGAGTGACCAAACTTCGTAATCGATGCACTTCTCGATCGGTAGCCAGTGCAAGGCGGTGAGAAGTGGTGTGGTGTGGCAATTGATGCACGCAAAAGACAAGCCTAGCTGCGTAATTTTGTATCATCTGTGAGTGCCTTATTACGCAAGCCGGAAGAGAGGCAAGCAGTGACTTACAGAAGTCAAGACAGGCTCTTACAGTAGTAGGGATCAGCTTGGATATAATGTCTCTGTCTAAGCTGGCCTACATTTTGCAGTGTTACACAGCTTTAAGTGGGCAGACTTGATTGCGAAGTGCGGTCGGTTTCTGTTCGGTCCCACTATAAAAGCTTACATTATTAAAAAATAACAGTTATATTTATCAAATTAATGATTATCTTTTATAACAAAATCGAAAGCCCGAAGATTCCAGCGTCAATAGGCTAGGACTTGGCTTTGCTAAGAGAAGAAACCCTCGGAGCTTCCTGCCTGAGCCTTAAGGCACCTGTCGTAATGTCTTGTGTTCTAACCCCGGCTTACCGACTCCGTTTGGCTTACTCTGAAGTTAGCAGCAGCCACTGATAAGTCTTTCTTGCTTCTCATGTAGATTTGTAATGTCCTGAATGCAGCAGAAGTATTTTGTTTGCAAATAGCATAGTAAAATGCAAAAAGCTTGCTGTATCGCTGTAGATGCAGCTTGACAATGGTGAGTGTTGCTAGTTCTGAAGGTAGTGCTGTTCATCTATGCGCAAGTACACGTGTACAATTAGAGGCAAGCATTTGACCCCTGGGCTTAGAGGAGGGAATGTCGGGGAAGGGTCGAGTAAAAGGGCCGAAGATGCAAGTTTGCAAAGAACAACTCTACCGGAACAATTCTAGCCCTGCAAGAAGGGGTGGTTTATTCGACACGTTTGGTAGGTGCGGTCCGAAAATTCCTCACAGATAAGAAACGTGCCACTGTTGCAAACCTATGAGCTAGGAATTTCGGAAACACGTCTCTACTGCCTTTTTATCTATCGCTGTTATGAAAGTGATGGCACGCCTTGTGGCATCGGCTACAAAGAAGTTGTTTGACATCTTGGAGCTGCCAAATAGGTTTCTTTCTCTGTACTCACATTGTCGTCAGAGAAAACACAAGTCGGCAATGTCTTTGTGTACTCAAATCAGGTCGTAAGTTAGTTAACACAGCTGGAAGCAGGTAGCATGGATCAAGGAGACGTGCGACTCTGTTGCTCAAAACGCCAAAAGCAGTAAGACCTTCAGTGAAATGCCACTGCAACAAATGCATCGGCTCCCGCTAAAAGAGTGGCGATTTTTTCAAAGCCATTGGCCTGACAAAACGTTGATCTTGATTCGGAAGAATTCAGACTTTTTGTATAATAAAAAAAAATGCTTTTCGTATCATCTTTGGTTATCATCTGGAGCAAAATGAAAGGGTTGGTTTCTTACATTTCAAACTTTCTTTATGTAGAAGCACCCTGGTTATGAGCTTATACGTAATGGCTGCTGTCGAAGCAAGCACTTGGTTAGCATGGCTCCACCGCTTGCTCTAATGCTAGCCTAGGCACATGCAGAGCTCACGATTGAAAAGTTACCTGCATCTCCCTCAGGAACTTCCCCGGGCTGGATCGGTGGAGTTGGCTGCCGATGTCCGGTGAGCCTTTGTTGGGTACGCTGTTGTTGATCGTCAATCGATAGCTTGGCTCTCGCTTTCGGCAGCTTTTATAGGCCGAGCTTGCCGTCTGTCTTGTGGGGTGAACTCCCTATACTACGATTCGTGTGCAGTCGTAATGCTTGCGGATTCGATGCACATTCTGCCCAGACTTCGGCACTCTCATCGCGCGAGTGTCATCTGTTGCCCTGCCGGTGCCCTTCTTTGGCCTTGGACTGCCTCGTGCCTGGCATAGAGGGCTACACATATGAACTCATCCTTCATCCCACTGTGAAAACTTTAGGCCACCATGCTTGGTCGTGCATTCCGTGACCTTAACTCTACTGTTTTTCGTAGGTGCCTGACTATTTGCAAAAAGTTACCACGCCGATGGACTTCTCGACCATGGCAAGCAAGATCGCAGGCCACCAGTACACAGCCGTCAGCGAGTTCGAGCATGACTTTGAATTGGTCGTAAAGAACTGCATAGCATACAACCCAAAAGACTCGTCCTTCTACCGATCGGCCATAAAGCTTCGTGACCAGGTGTGCCATGTCGTCGCATCCAACAGCCGACTGTTATTCGTGACTTTATTCCACCGGCTTGAGGATGACTGACCTCGATCTCTCTTAGCTAGGTAGCTAGCTATTGTTACTTTGTTGCAGCTGCAATGTCGTTGAGAATGGTCCAAGAAGAGTACAGGGTGCAAAACCAAAAGACCGTGCTCCGAATGTGCAAATAAATGTGTGTGTGTCTGTCTGTCTCTGTCTCTGTCTCTGTCTGTTTAACTCCATAAAGCTAGAAAACTAAGTGTTTTCTATAGTGAGAGTTTCTGAAGAGTTTCGGATAGCGTACTTGAAGCCTAAATGGCTTTCGGTACACATTCGGTAGCCAACAGACTTTATCTCATGCGACAAAGAGAAAGTGAGAAGCATAGCTTATTTAGGAGGGCAGTTGAGGGCTAGTGAGTAGCATGGAAATAGCAGCTCACTGCAGCTGGAAAGGACGTGCCACAGTCGGCGGTACACCGCCATGCTGGCAGCAGCAGTAGCTAGCTGTTTAAGTAGGCCACACTTGCAAGGCCATCGTCAGTCTCAGCAGCTGCATGATAGCAGCGGCAGCCTGCGCGCCACGACAGCCTGCGCTCCACCAGTGGCCCGTCGAAAGCAGTGTCGAGTTTTCGTGTTTGCGTGCACCTGTACCCAACGGGTGCATGTGCTGGCAGTTTGCCACAGCTGGTAGCTCAACCAGCAGCAGCACTCACCGCTGCTCGTGCAACGCTCCGCCTGGCCGCTCTCGCTGAGCGCACGCTCTCTAGAGTGCTCACTTTGCTGACTCGTGCGCACAGGGCGGATCGCTGGTGAGGGAACTCCAGCGCATGGTGCAGCGCATCGGCTTCGACAGCGCCACGGGCCTCATGCTGGAGAGCGCTCCCTGCTACCATGACGACGACGACGCCGCCGCGAGCAAGGAAAGCGGCGCTGGCAGTGCAGCCAAACAAGGTAAGTGAATGCAGATGGTCAGTTGGTGTGTTGGGCTGTCGTCGAGTGGCAGGATCCGGCCCTTGTGCAAGCGACGAGCACTCTCTGCTTGCGTCCTCCGTTTGCCACTGTCGCCAAGTGTACTGTACGTGTCGGTCTGCTTCTCTAGGACGGCATAGGTCGTGGTGGGTTTTTTGCTGCTCGGCTTAGTATGTGCACTGACGTCGCTGCTACTCCTGCATACGCGTGGGCCTCATTGGAAGCATTCATTGCTAGCCTCTTTCATGCGGGTGGACGGCTTGCTATCCCTGTCAGTCTCTCATTTATGTGCTCGCTCGCATGTGAGTGTGAATTTATACATGTACTTATGCACCCAGGGACATAGGTCCGATTCCAAAGCTTTTGCTTGATAAAAATTACTTCATGACATGCATAGCTTTTGTGTTATGGCTGTTGGATAATTTTAGTGCGAACATCCGAGTGAGTCGGTCATACGGCGGCTGTATTGCTGACCTGCATAAATGCTTACGGCCCTTAATTGATGTATGCACTCAACTTCAAAAGCATTTGGACGGCTGGTGCACCACAGCCGCCTGCTCGCCTGCATTTTAAGTAGATATTAAACTTTGATGTGACCGAGAAGTATGAGCACTAATTGACAACTGAAAAAACCGCACTCCCCAATTATCACGGGTCATGCTTAATTGTTTGTGCTAATACGACGTTGCACCTCCTTTATTTACACCCACCTGTTGGGCTCGCCCAGGCACGGCGCTGATCAGACCAGGTCAGATCAGATCAGGCACGGAGCTGATCAGACGCTTCCAAACAAATCTGCAAATGGCTCGTTGCAAATGGGCAGAACGCACATCAGCAGACATGATACAGCCTTGCAGCATTCGTAGCCGTTGCTCGACTTATATTAATAGTAATTATAAATTTATTTGTCTTAGATAACTAAAGCTCTTTCTAGGCACTCCACATACGCTGGAACAGAATTATTTCAACTGATTAGTGGTATGCTGTTCAATTTCAGCATGCATGCAAAAGATACTGGTCAGGACGGAGAAATGTAATGAAGAACAGGTCGATATTGTAGCTGCCGTTTAAATGTCTTGATGTCAGCCGGTAGTTATATCTAGATTTTTTGTGCATAAGAAATGGAGGCATGGTATACAAACGATTTGAGGTTGGTTTAATGTTACGCAGTTGCAATGTTCATGACGGGCAAGCCTAGCTTCAGGTTTTTTTTAAACCAGCCATAAGCATCGTACTGCACAGGCAGGAAGACCTGCATGTAGTGCGTAATGGAAGTCTAGAAGCTGTCGCAAATGCAAGGACTGGCTTGACTGGAGTAACCATTATTTAACCAGGCCCGAATATTTACAGCGCTACGTAGCTGAAGATATGCAGACTTGACTTCGGAATGATTTAGTGAAACATGACATCTAGATTCGGCACTGAAGCTAGGCTAAAAGAGATATGCTGACCGAGATCACGTTTTTGACGGTTCATCAGGCTTTCCAGTTTCTGAGTAATAGTAATACTGATGACTATGATGATAATAATAAATGTGTAAAGTAGTTCCCTCAGAGAACCTAATCTCTAGCACAGGGTTTCGGCCCCCTTTCTCGTTCCAGTCGAAGGTTTAGCCGAAAACTTGCACGACAACGCGTCGGCCGAGGAGCAGCTGAAGATGCTCCTCGGCAAGCTCGAAGTAGCCATCGTGCGTAAAGGTGAGTGAAGGCCAAGTAGCAGCTGCCTCGCGTGCCCGCCTCCCCCCCTACCTTCCCCAGGTGAGGGGGGCACGCAAGGCAGCTGCCTCTCTTCAGCAGGGCTCCTGCCCTAGCGCTCACTCGCTGGTTTGCACGCTGGCACCTCCGTCGCAGTGCGGGCGTGGCGTGGCTGCAGGCGCCTTGAGGCGCCACCTCCCCCGTTGCTTTAGGACGGCACGCGAAAGTGGTCGGCCGCCTGCGTCGCCAGATCGTGCGGGTCCGGCAGCTGCTCGCCGTGCAGAGCAACGTTGCACTCAGCGATGTCGAGGGCAAGACGCTGATCGAAGGTGACGCCTTTCGCGTTGTCGATCGAGTTGTCGCTGACGCTCGTCGCCGCCGACCGTTTTTGGACCTCGAACTGCGCTGCTGCTGCGTGTGTGCGGCGGGATGGGCGGCAGGGCAGCCGCCGCAGTTTGGTTTCGGGCGTCGTCGAGGCCACTGCAACCCCTCTCAGCTGCCGATCCGCCTCGGGGAGCGGCGTTTGCCGCGAACGGCAAAGGGCCGCCACTTTTTCAGCGTCCGCCGGTTTTGCTGCCACAAGCTAGTGGGCGCAGCTGCTCGATGTGTGCAAGGTCAAGGTCGAGTCGGTGCGGTTTGCCGCGGAGGAAGCAAGCTCGGCGCCTGCTTAGCACGTCGTGCCCGCCCGCCCACCCACCCAGTAATCGGCAGTCACTGTGCCTCGGCGTGCACGATGCGCTGTTCGAGCACGATGAAGGGAATCTTGGCCCCAGCCGGCGGCTGCTTGGCCGGTCATTGCTTGCTACTGACGAGGTCTGCTGATGCGGTCTTCCGCTATGGGCTATCCAAAGCCACTTCCTGTCTGACCCTGACCCCCTCCCCCCCCCCCTCTCCTTTCACCGCCCGGCTGGTTTCAGCCATGTCTTGCAACGGTATGTGCCCTGCCTCCTTCGAGCTGGCAGCACGCAGCAGCAGCGTGCTGCCGGTTTGGCGTCTGCTTTTTGGCCAGCAAGCAAACTGAGCGTGTTCGTCGCGTCGCTATTAGTGACGCGTGTCTTCGAGCCTTTGCTAGTAGCTCGTCCACACCTGCGCAAGATCCGCTTCATCGTTGCCAACGACCGCGGGTGCTTGGAATGGCAGCGTGCATTCTTGTCTTTTGCAGACGTCACCACAGATGACGACAGCAGCAAAACCTAGTCCATTTCTTCTTTACCTGCTTGTTGCTGCTGCTTCTGTGGCGGCGGCAGCTCGAGTTTCTTGAACTTTTGCTCAATTCGTGTGCGGCTGCTGCTTTGTTGTTTCTGTTGGCCTATCGGTCATGGCCAGCAGCAGTTATGCGTTGAATTTCCTGTTGAGTATAGGAGCTGTATTTCATATGTTTGGATTCATATAAAGAAGTTACGTTGCCTACTCTATGACTAGTCTCTATGGTGAGAGTGAATGTGTGTGTTCGTGTGTGTGTTCGTCCACTAATAACTGCAATCCTGGCTG